>KE505639.1:160542-188882 GCA_000441515.1 Elaeis oleifera
TTATATGTTGTTATTATAATTGTATGTTGTTATGTTTTTGGATGCTTTAATTGAAGTTTTACTTGTTGAATTTGAATAATTTATATATTTTATTTGTATGATCATATGATTATATAATTTTAGGTATTTTTTAGATTATTGTATAATTTTAGATTTTTTTTGAATTTTAAATATGAGTTTTGGATCTCGAAATCGGATCCGGATATCCAGGATCCATTAGGGTCCGAATTTGGTACTTCAAGGCTAGACCCATCGGATATTCGGGTCCGAATCCAGTATCAGTAATTAAGATCGGATTCGAATCTGGATATTCAGATTTCGACCCGAACTCGATCCGTTGACAGATCTATTTGTTAGAGCTTTCCAATCTCCACGATTATACAATCTAACAGAGGAAAGGCAATATATATATATATATATATATAGTGGGCCTTAGCGCACCAGAGTAATTCAAATTTCAAACAATCCCTTGAGAAACATGCGTCATTATTAACAATTGCATCCTCTTGCACCAATTTTCGTCGTTGAAAGAGAGAACAATTGAAGTGCACCAATTTATGGAAAGCCTATCTCAATCTATTTACATAAATAATAAAAAAAAATACAAATAATCAGAATAAGAATGATTCATCCCTCTTCCCATATGCATTGCACGTGCCTTAGATTTTGTGTAACATGATGGCATTCAATGCACCTCATCTTTTTTCAATCTCTTAACCAAATTTTTACAGACAAATGCAGTAGCACCTCTCACAATAGTCATGCATTTATTAATCCCCTCTCAATCAGGACAAAGTGGGGGGTCATTCAAGAGAGAATCAGAGCCGTCCGTATGGGAGGGGGATTAGGTTTCCGTTACTTCCTCACACATCCCATGGGCCCCAAGGCCGTCATCCATTCCATGGTTGCGGATGGGAACGCTGCGGGGGCGCCCCGTACGAGGACTCGCTTAACCCGATCCGACGGCCTAGAACAGCCTAGGTTAGCGTACGATTAGATCACAACCGACCAACCAACCACCTTAATAAAGAGCGAGAAAAGGCGCCGGTGGACACGTGCCAGATAGTTATCAACTGAACCCATCTGCTAGCTTGCAAACAGCAACCAGCCACTCCACGCTCTCATGATGACGTGGCTTGTGAAAAGTGGACACTTGTTAAAAGTATGCCAGTTGGCATGGGCAACCCAGGGGAGAACGCTGTGTGTGCTGTTTGGGAGCGGATAGTGGATTCAGAGTGCGGTGGGCGCGTCCGACGTGGCCGACAGGTGGGATACCGCTGTCGGCGGTCGGATTGGGGTGTGGATGGGCGATTCTCAGCCGTCGATCTACCGTGACGTAAGACAAGGCTTTCGTCGTGCTCCTATAAGTGCACGGAGAGAAGAGAGAGAAACCGAGCTTACAGGGAGAGAGGGGGGAGAGAGACAGGCGAGAGGGAGAAGAGAGAGGCGTTTCGGGTTCGAGGAGGGGAGCTTCGAGCTTTCCGTCCTTTGGATCGCTCCCATCAAGAGAGACAGGAGAGGACTCGGAGATCGACTGGGCGGCTTCGTTGCTGAGCCGGCGTCGATTTCGAGGGTATTTTCTGATTTTCTCTCTGTTTTATGTTTTTCTCTCGTTATCTTCATCTTTTTATCGAGTTTTCTTGGGGGATGGAGGTGTTTCACCGTTTCTTGGTCCATGGAGTTTCGAGACTTCCTGAGGATCTGACAGAACGTAAAAAAGTTTTTTTTTTTTTTAATCGTTTTTACTTCTGTTTATGAGTTTTCGTGGGGATGCAGATGTTTCACCGTTCTTTGTCGAATGGATTTCGAGACTTCCTGAGGATATGAAGGAAAAAAAAAAGAAGTTGATTTTGTATCGGTTTCTTCTTCTTTTCTTTATTGAAATTTCTTCGGGGATGGAGGTGTTTCGTTTTCTGTTTCTTTGTTAAAAGCGTCTCAAGTTTTGCTGTAGATCGAGAGAAAAGAAACGTTGGGTTTCATGGTATTTTTTTTTTTAAAGTTGGTAGGTGAGAATTTTGGGAGGAGTGGGTGGGGAGATTGAATAAAAATCGATGTTTGTTTCGCTTTTATTGGTTTGGAGATTGGAAATGGTATCGTTTTCTTCCTTCATTTTTCTGGACTTGGTGTACGGTTGGGCAAGGGTCTTGTTTTGGTGTAGATTAGAATAATGTTTGTTTTTTTTAAACAGTGTCCAAAGAATAAAGATCGAAGTTTGATTGGAGATTCGTGCGTTATTGTTCTGTTTTCCTTTTTTTTCTTCTTTACATTCCGAAAGATCCCGTGAATGTTTGGTTAAAAATTCTTTTCCTCTCTCTTTCTCTGTGCTTTAATGGATGGCAACGAGAACCAGATTCTTCTCTGGCTCACAGGACGAGGCCACCTTTCCCTTTCCTCGTTTTTTGCCTTTCCTTTTTTTTTCTTACTCTTTATAGATATTTGTCTTGTTTCTGGTCTCAGTTTCCTCTCTGAAATCGATCTCAGATGATCGCGCTGGCTACCAGCTTCTCAGCAGCTGAGCTAAAAAAAGAATCCCGGTTCCATCTCCAAGAGATAGAAAAACATCTCCTTTGGACTAAAAATAGGTAAAGATAAAAGGTGCTCTCTTATTACTCCCCACCGGGCATCTCGCCTTTTACTTCGCTTTCCCCTTAACTCCCCCATTCGCGTGTTCTTTAAAACATTTGAATGCAGATATATTGATTAAAACCGATCCCAGAATGCCATAAATTCTCTCCTTTATTGCCTCCTCTATCACCAGATTCATCTGTGCGTGGCCTCGACTTAGAACTTGAAGGAGAAGAAAGAGAAGATCTGATCGTTTGATTGATGTGGGTGGGGGTGGATCAGATATGGACAAGGAAAGATCTCGGGATTTGATGCTGCGAGGCAGAAGCTCGGCGAGTCGTCGTTCTCGCCCGCAAGGCGACACCCGATGCACTCCTCCTCTCCCATCGGTACTTTGTTGCTTACCATCTTTAACTCTGTTCCTTAACCCCAAATACCCTTCTTCCCTTCCTTAATTTATACTTCCACTGAGGAAAGTTTGTTTCTTTTGTTCTTTTTCCCCGTCCTTTCTCCATTCAAATAAAGCCAAGAAAGCTTTTTGGTTTTATATAGTGAATTCCTTGTCCTTTTGTGTACTCTGTTTTTTTTCTGAAGAAAAATGGATCTTTTTGGTAGAATTTTGAATTTGAGTTGTTAGAGTTGAGCTTGCTCTGTTTTGTTTGCAGTTTATAACAGCACTGATGGTGGAGATAGAGAGGGATATGGGAATGTGTTATCAAGTTGGAAAAAGGAGAAGGTCAGGGGCTCGAGGTCGCACAACAATGAGGCAGAAGGCAAGGTGGGTGGTGGTGGGTCGGAGGGGGAGGAGGGGGATCCTTTTCGTCCACCACTTACCACCACCACCACCAACAGTGTGACTACTCGGAAGAGAGTTAGGCTCCATGGAAAGGTTGGAATTTTCCCCTTCTGATGGCATTCTGACCAATTTTATGTGCATATGTATTCTTTTGTTATTGATGCAAAAGATGAGGAGCCCATCCATACATTTACATTTAGTTGCTAATGATTACAAGTTTTTTATGTTATAGACATCAGAGGATTGCGATGCTGTGGATCCTGCATCAGTGCCTAGAAAATTACGGTCAGGTATAAGGAAATGGAAAGATGCTTCCCAACATTCAATTACTTCGACATTTTAAGAGAAATTTGATTCTAAGTATAACGCAGTCCCCTCCACCATGTATCGAATTTAGTGGTGTTATGAACTGAATGTTTCTTCAGTGGGCTTGGTTATAAGGTGGTTAGGGAGACATTATTGCAATAGTTTCAATCCAAAGGAATCTTTACTTCTTTGGAGAGGATTGCACGTAAACAGAGCTAGTAATGAGATATTAAATCTGTTAGTAACAACTGTGGTGTTATTTATGCTGATATTTAGGGGTTATGCGTGCTGCCTTTCTTAGTTTTTACGGAGATATGTTTTTTTTTTTTCTATGTATTTCAAACTATTTTGCGGCACATGCAGACACTGTGCAGTTGAAGACTGTTATTAAGTTTGTCTTGCAAAATCTTGGATCACAATCGAGACCTCTTATGACATATTGACATCAGTATGTTTATACTTCATTGTTCTTTTCTGCTTCAGCTATAACAAACGCAGCAACCAATCGGCATCTCCGCCATTGCCAGATACAAGGAAGAAACGCCATCGTACCTCTAATGATACCCAGCTGCCCATTGATGTGAATAAGTCCGAAAAACTATGGTTGGTCATCCACTTTTTTCACCATTTTATTACGTTTCCAGATTTATGTATTGCAATTTATCTACTCTTGGATTTTTTTCTTAAAATAGTCAACTAACTCAATGACCAAAGATGAGGAGGAGGTTGCTGAGACTTTGTTTGCATTGGCCAATATGATGCCTACTTGCGAGCCAGTTGAGGACAAGGAAGACCGAAAAACATCAGAAGATATGTCAAACATAAATGCTGCCGATGCTTCTCATTCGGAAGGTTCAGTTCACACCACCCCCCCCCCCACACACAACAACCCCGATGAAGATTTCTTTAGATTGCTAAAAATGTTTAGCATTCTTTCTATTTTTTCTATTATATTCAAGGAACTTAGTTTTTGATTTAGCAGCTTCAAAAGAAGAGGATGCAAATAATTCACAGCCATGTGTTGCTAATGAAGTGATAAATCTTGCTTCGTGTTTGGAGGAATCTATTAGTGAAACTGCAAAGGCTGAACCTGCTTTGGAGCATCCTGTCACCGTCACAGGAAGCCCAGCTATTGAGCAAGAACCAAACAAAGCTGATAAATCTGATGTTCATGCAACTCTTCTTTTGTCTAAAATAGAGCATGCAGAGAGCACATCTTCGATGAACACTGCTAATCCATTAAAATCTTCTGGAGCTTCATCTCAGTATTACTCTGGAAATGGGTAGGTAAATTTTATACCATACCATGCTTTACTAGGCCTAGCTATTGGACCGGTAGTCCTTCATTCCAGATGCTACTTTCCTGATTTTCCTTACTGGTGGATTTACTTGCAGATCGCTTCAACCAACGCAAAATGATGCCCTTCCAGCTCTTCCTATGCAAAAACCAGATATTGTGCTTTGGCCGGTAATGCTTCTTTACCTGAAATTGATGATAATTTGTATTAAATTTCTCTATGACTTGTGAAATGATTTATTCATGTTTTTTTTTTCTCAGTTTGGATCCACTGGATCTGCTGCACTGAAACATGAACTGCAGCCAAATAAGCAGAGAACTGACACTGGTTTAAATGTTGGGCATCGGGAAGGTATCAATTTTGTACCAGGAAAAGACAATTCATACATAAAAACACAATGAACTGCCTGTGTGTGGCTTCATGTCTCCTCTGACCATAGTTTAATTTATTTGCTTCATCAGAAACTGATCGTTCAGTGTGTCCTGGTTTGCCTAGTAGCACACAAGTGCCTCTGACAATGTAATTCCGCAAACCTTAGTTTTTTGCTCTCAATGTGGAACTCCTTGTGCACACTTTTCTCAGAATGGTAGGTTCTGTCATTGTCCATTGTCTAATAATTCAAATATAATTTCCCAGGTTGTCTACAAGTAAAACTGCAGCTTGGCCAGGATCTGCTACTAGTAATGTTGGGCTCAATTCAACTGGAAATGGTCTTCCTACTGAAGAGGTGATATGTGCCTCTTTTGCACCATGTTTTTTCTTTTATCTCTAAAACTTTCAAAGGGAAGAAATGTATATGAGAGAAAGAGAGAGAAGCTCCTCTTGTGAACCCCAGCCTTTTATTTCATAGAAATATGGTGATGTTTCAAATTCTTGTGCTTTGTAGTTAGAGGACTCTTTTGACCGTTGGCTTTGTAGGTCTTTCTTGCATGCAAAAATCAGGTCATATCGCATTTCTTAAGGTGCCATTAGCTTTATAGTCATCTTAAGTCACAAATGCTACATTCACATGGAAGTTGAGGATGTGCACCTTCTCATAATAGATGGCATACCTCATACCAAGGCATGTGTCCATCGCATGACAGGTGGACCCCAGATAGATTTACAAATCGATGTCACTATCTGTTAGCATAATTATAATGTTATTGCATCATTGTCTTTTAGCTATAACAGCATCTAGTTAGATACTTTGGTTGTCATATTCTGAACTTAAAGACATCAGACATAACATGTGTATCAGTTTTTCTCTTTGAGTTGCTGTCTATTGTTTCATATGGATAGAAAACTGTTAATCTAAAATGACCCATGTCACTGTTCCTTCTGATGCTTGGTTGCATTTAATAGATCTCTCTTTTAACTTTATCAGAAAATTCACCTTTCTTTATATCCTTGTTCACCATGCAGCGTCCGGCAATGCCTCTTAATGTAATGTGGTTACGGAAAAGGTGCGCTACTCATGTATACTTAACCCATCTCATCCGGCGCCATCAGAACATGGAGAGGAAGAGTTCACTGTCTGTCCCACCTAACCAGTCAAAATCCAAGGAGGGATCAAATATGGGGGCACCAGCGGCTAACGAGACAGCTGGGCTAAGAATGGGCTGAACTGCATGGCTTCTGCTGGAACTAATGGTTCCTTGATGGAGAGGAATGTACATGAAGCCAGAATGCAAATGTTACATAGTGAAAGACTTCTCCGAGCTCAGCAGGCTGCCACATTATCTGAAACCTATGCTCCACAGAAGCAGGTAATAAGTAGTGTGATTGTCTTTCTATCCTCATTTATTTATAGTTGATTTTCTTATTGCTGATTTGGTATCATCCTGGCATCTTTTCATCAGACTTGTGATTTTCTATCCTGGTCGGCTGGTGGTGAAAGCAGTAATCCCGGAAGTCGGGTCAAGTTATCCGGGCAGCCTCATTATCCTTTCATGCATCCACAGGCCTCACACCATTCTGTCATGCCCTTTGGTTCCCTCATGTTCCTCACATGACACCTTATCCAGAAAAGCTCTCAGCTGCAGCTGCTCCACAGGTGCACTCTAGTCATTTTTCTGTCGAATTCATCACAGTTTGGTGACTACTTATTTGCTTTTGGTTGTCTCTGTTCTTAATTTTAACATCATCTCTATTACATAAGGTGCAAATGGCCAATTGGATCTGTAGCCATGAGGCCCTCCATGAATATGCTTTCCCTGTTAAAAATTCCCTCTCTGAGGACACCTTTCAAGATAAGGATAGAGTAAGATAGACACATAATAATGAAAGATGAGTGCATGTATCAGCTTACTTGGATTTTTTTAAAAAAATAAAGGAATACCTTATGATAAAACTTCTTGAAGGAATCACCACCATCAATCATGGCACCCAAACCTTGAACATGTCACGTGCATGGCATGTGCTGAGTACGAGTAAATAGAACCCATAATTTAGAGTTTCCTCTAGATGCTGCTTTGAGTGTTTGGATACCTTGGTGGTGAAGCATATGCATTTGCAATGATCTATTATAATATCATCTAATGATGATAGAAATTCTTAGAAAGGATTTGATGACACACTTCATGCATGGGAAGCATCGTGTACTGTCCAAATCATCTGATTCCACAGCAAATATGATGGGGCTCATTGCTTGTCTTGTTATGCTTCTCATTAAATAATTTAGCATGACATGTTGAAACTGCTTTGTTTTATATGGTTGCAGTTGCAGCTACCACAGTACATGGGCAGCACATTCTATGGGCCACAGATGGTCCATGCAGGAGGCACAAGGCTCCCACAACAACAACATCAACAGCCCATATGGCCCACCTATTTGGCCCACTATAGGCCCCCAATGGGTGTCCCAGTGCGGCAGAATGGGAGGCTACATGACATGTCCCGCCAGCCGCGCCCCTGTCCTCCGGCTTCGGCAGCCATCTCTCCTTCCCCTGCTATAGAGGCGCATACTGGAGCCTATCACCCATTTAACCCCCCACAACAACAACACCTTCATGTTAATCCCTCATTGTCATCATCATCTCGGACATGGCATCACCTCAATATTTCCTCGATAATGGTGGATTCCATCCTGAAGTTACATCGCCGTTGCAGCTGCTTTGCAATGCGCAACGCTCCTAAAGACTCTTGCATTTGTTCATCTGTGGATCATACTTGTTGCTATATTTCACCACCATTTCCCCAGCCTTGAGATGGTCATTCTGTAGACCTGGCTGCTTGAGATAATTGTGGAGGGCTCAGTTGGTGTGAGTGTGGTGCTTGGCTGAGTACACCGGATGCATCGAACTGGCTGCTAGCTGAGGCACAGCTGCACTTTTGCATGGTATAGTGGAATTTTCAGTATCATTTTATAGCATAGATTAGGTAAGAGAAAAGAATCAGTGTGGTCGTTGCTGTGTAATTTAGTTTGAAATTTAGAATGTCTGCACTTTGTGATAGCTTCTATTGGATAAATAAGACAGGTAAGTAGAACAATCTTCAGTTTTGAGATGTAGTGTGATGATGCCATGGCAACAAAGTTCAAAGCTATTGACAGTAAATGCCGTATTCAATGGCCATAGTTGTTGGAGTTTTTGCGCTTCCTGAACTCCCATTGTCCTTTGCCTTCTCTCCAGTGGTGAAGCAAGAGGTTGAATAAAGGAAGGCACGCCTGGTCTTCGTCTATTTCTATTTTAGGGGCCTGCTTTTAGTCTTGGTGCTGACTTCATTTGGCCCTTTCAGGGAAACTTATCAATGATTCCAATCTCTTCGACTGAAGAGCATAGCAAGCCAAAAACTATTATGTGCAATAAGAATAGAATTAACCTTAGGCCTCTTCCTACTTAGAAATTTCCGTTCTCTGGAACGTAAAAAGCCAAACTGAAGTGCATCAAAGGTAACGATAAGAGTTTTTATCAAAGTTAACGTTGAAGCCTTACATTAATTCCAAATGATAGAGAGAATTTTTTATACGTTGTTTTCAAAGAATTAGAACGGTGAGGTCTGATAGGCTCCATTTTGATATGTGCCGACTTGAAGAGAGCCGGGCGTTGTTCATTGGGTAGGCAGATAAAATACTCCAGAGACAAAACCCCTCCTACCAGAGGAGGAAAAAGGTTGTTCACCAGGTAGGGAAGCGAAAGACTAAATACAGTGCTTCTTCACTGGTAATAAGAGGAACGAAAGACTAAATACAAAGCAAATCCATAATATAACATAGATATGCATGCTTCCTACTGCGTAGGGGAGCGAAGAAACACTGCAGAGATCAAACATGGTCCATCATAATGGGGTTCATTGGCCAAACACAAGCAGTTTGATTTGTTTGGGATAATTAAATATCCCAACAGCAGTTCTATAGGAATTAATTCAGTGGTTCTTCCAGGCATCAACACTTTTTTTTTCCTTTTGCATATGTGTGTCTGTGTGAATCTCAGAGAGAAAGAGAGAGAGAGAGAGAGAGAGAGAGCACTTCACAAAGGTTTGACAACTGAATACAGATAAATATCAACCATGAAGTACCAAGTCAAGAGTTTGATGGCTATGTTCATGCATTTTATGGCTCTATACCAGTAACAAAAGTGCTAACACATGCAAAGAAGAAATTAAGGCAACCTCGACGGAGTACAGCTTTCGTGATAACATTCAGGTGAGGTCAAAACAAGGAAAGAACATGAATTTATTCATTACAGATTACCAAAATGGAATCATGACCAAGATCAGACTTATAATCCTTTTGAATGGAGGAGCTGCCTCCAGGACCTTATCCGTGATTATCTTTAACTTCAAATGGATGGTCAAACGGCAACTTTCTTTGAAGTCACTGAGTTGACAATTGTGGCAAACTCCGGTCCCTGCAGAACCAACAAAAACAGCAACACTTATGTTCAGCTTGTTGTTAAACCAACTAAAAAATGTGCCGCACGTGTTTGCTGCAAGTTAAACTCACTCATTATAAATTATAAATGCATAAAATCATTATAAAAATCAAAAAATCACTCATTATACATTATAAAAATCAGCAACAATTATGATGCTACAAAACCAGTAGAAAGCTTTAAGCCAGTGCAGGCATGAGCTTACAACTTTGTGCGGGACCCAAAACAAATCCTTGCGTCAACTGGCACCTCAATGCTCACCCTTAAATTTGAAGTGATGAGAATGGAGAGCAAACCTACTGCTTACAATGTATTTTCGGAAGGTTGAAATGAGGGAGAATTCTCCCATTGTATTTACCTACTGCTTACAATGTTGCTTGCTTGGTTACAGATAAGGGAGAATGTGCCCTTTTAGATGGGCCCTCCGATATGCAGTTGTTTTATTTCACAATAATAATCAAACTTAGAATATTTGTTCTTAAGGAAAAGGCAATCAAACAATCCTACAGCTTTTAGTGCATAACTTATATATGATAGGTACTTCAAACTTTTTAAATAATGTCCATATTTGTTTTATCGGTATATACACAATTAAGAAACAAGGTTATTAAACTAATCTTAAGAAAGGGATCTCATTAACTCAACATTTCTCAGTATACAGAAAAGAACAGCAATTAGCTTATTGTTTTATATAGCTTATTATTTTGTCTAATAGATCATTCCATGTTAGCAATGATACAAATTCCTATAGACATAACGGTATCCGAACAAATCAAAATCCATTTTGAGGCATTTTTTAATGAGTCCTGGTGTGAGCTATGTTGGCTCGTTTACATCAAACAGACCAGGACCTACAAATAATTATCTTATATCATGTTTAATTGCAAGAAATGAAAAAACAGATCCATCTCTCAACAGACAGGTGTACAAATTATATACGACTAGATGAACATAAGGGTTTGGTACAAGCAGGATCCCTCATAGAGGAATTTGCTTTTCATTATTTAGTAATACAACGAAAATTCAAGGAGAGAGAACCAAGGAGAAAACAAGTGATTAAAATCTTCTTTGTGAATAGCAGCAGTGCCCAATGAGCATACCTTTAAAGATGCACCTCCAACAAGAAATCCATCAATATCTTCCTGCTTTGCAAGTTCTGAACAATTGCTCCCATTCACAGAACCTGTAAAACAGAGCATCAATCAACTCTATATCTTTATGAGCAAATAAAATTAGAAAGCACCCAAACATTGAATACCAAACTGTCATTACATACAGTAAGATTACTAAAGCCTAGGAAGTGAAGCTACAGGTCAGCATACATGCAAATTCCTCCTGGTATCATACCATAAGGATACCTATAGCCACCAGTTAATTAAATAGGTTGACATGCAATATACAGTAATCAAATATGAGGAGAATAAGTTCATATATTAGTTTCTGCTAGACATGAAAAGACAGGTGCACAACGAGTCGCCAACACTAAGGAATTGTTCATAAGCAAAGTTTTGTCACTCAATTGTCTAGGGAATATCAAGTTAAACTCCACCAGAAATTATTCTGCATATGCTCACATAACAGCATATAATGATAAGACATTTCTTGGAACCAAGTGCCACATTTTCTTCTTGAACATCTCTTATAAACCTCACTGAAGAGAAAGAAAGAAAATTAAGAATAGTTGGTAAGAGAAGAAAATTAAGAGGTGGATACACTAACAAGGGTTTTTGCCCTGCACACAAAACAAAAAAAGAGAGGTTGGGGGGCGGGATGTTGTGCAAGAGAGGAAGGAAGAAGAGAAGAAAAGAAAGAAGCTGAATAATCACATCCCATTGGAGTGCTAATAAGGTATTACATAAACTTTGGTGTCCGTATGTCAAGAACTCATATTGATGAAGAAACTTCATTGGTTTTTCTTCGTTACTTTCTTTCTGCACAAATAACCTGTGGGGGGACAATCACAATTTTTCCTTAGAAAGTGCAGAGTTTATGTTTCTACTTCTAGAAAATCACAAACTTACCAACAAATAAAATTTATCAAACTGCTAACCAAGGATTCGAGTGCCGAGTACTATTGCATGCCATGCCAACAGGGTGTTTGCAGTGGGAAAACGTGTGCCAGGCTCAGGAACTGACTGAACCCAGGATGTTTGTATTACAGAGTAGTAGAGTACTGATGCACAAAGATCTGGCTCGGGTCAATATGGCTCAGTACTGGGCCATTTTCTTTCAAAAGAAAAAAAACACCTTTTGGGGCATCACTGGCATACCAACAGCACTGGAACTTGAACTCTTACAACCAACACATAACAACCACCACGTCACCGATCAAATCATTAAAACTGCAAAATGACTAAAGTTCCTTGACCAAGGTTACTAAGACAAAATGTGACACATTTTGGTACCTAATTATATCATCTCATAGTAATAGATTTGTAAATAAGGTGTATAAGGAAAACTCCAATGGCAATGGACAAATTTACAGTTGCTGACAATTACCTCCATAGATAATACGAGTAGTAGATGCAACCTCAGCTGAAATGTTCTTCTTGAGCCAATCACGAACAGCAACATGCACCTCCTGAGCCTGTTCAGGAGTAGCCACTTTTCCAGTGCCAATAGCCCATACAGGCTCATATGCAATTACAACATTTTCCCAGCTTGTAATACTATCTGAACGAATAATGAATGAGAAGACATATCAGAAATTATAAGTCCTATTCTTCTGCAGCAACATGTACAAAGTTGTGACATGAAAACTTAACATCATAGTTAACCCTAAATATGAATGCTTCATGAATGGGGATTCACAAAGACGGCCACATATAGTTGAGATATGGGTTGATGGTTATAGTTATAGAAATGCTGAATGCACAGCAAACAACTTACCTGCAAAAGCCTGCATCTGCTGAAAACAGACATCAAAGGTTTTCCTGCTTCTCTTTCTTCTAACTTCTCTCCTATACATGCAATAACCTTAAGATTCTGGCTCAGGGCATATGCGGCCTTTTCCCAATAAACTGAAGTAAAAAAAGTGCTTTTATCTGTTACAAACTTAAGTCGGACAAGTAAATATTAAATCCCTGACCTTGTTTCAGTAAATACATGACAAGGGTTATCAACTAGTTGATATGTCAAAGCATTTAGGTATTAATTCTCTAACTGGAACCTGGTCATCTTCACCAATAATATGTCTGCGCTCAGAATGCCCAAGAATGACCCACTTGCACCCATATCTATCAGTTGCTCTGCACTGTACATAGTGAATTGAAAATTAGCAACTGCATGATGGCATATTGAAATTAGCAAGTGCTTGATGGCATAGCTACATGACCCAAGAAATTATTTGTTAAAAGATCAGAAGAAAATGAGAAAATGGCTCCCAGCAGATTAGAGAAAGTCAATATTAGTTATGTGTCAATGGATAAAGATATCTTAAACTAGTACATAATGCACAGAAATGCTTCCACTTGCATTCTAATCTCCATCATCATAATGCATGGCCAGATGAGCTAAAGGTAAAGGTAATATCAAAAGATGTGTGTTTATGTCTGCTGATAGTTTAATGCTAATGAGTAGCAAGGCACAATTTATGTCTTTGAGAACTCTCAGGAAATTTAACTTTCAGGTGGATGTGATAAGAAATCCAGTTAAGTCATCCGCACAACATTTTAACCAAACTTTCCTGGTAACAGAGCTTTGATCCTTATATCACCACTCAAGACAGGTACAGACTGTCTCATACTCCAAATTGCTTCCATGCTCAGTTGTTGCAAACCTGATGTATGTGAAATGGACAAAGCATTGCGGAAAATGCCATCCGAGAGAACTTGCTGCAGATCTTTATTATTCATTGAACAATAGAAGCGAAGCTCCAGTTATATTTAGGAATAATCATCAGTTATCCATTAATGCTAGTAAGGCTGCAAGTGCATTGCATAATCCCTGTATGCATGAAAGGACATAAAGAATATAAGAAAATAATTTTAGCATTAAGATGTATCAAAAATATTGTTATATTGCATTACAGTTACCTTTCTTTGAATTATAATCCTATTTTTAAGGAATGCACATCAATGGAATGACAATCATGTTTTGAAAAAGAAACAAGGGGACCAAAAAATGCCTAACAAGCCCTAAGATTCAAAAATTAAACATAGGAAGTCAGCGATGCTGAATGAGCCATGGAAACAAGTTTATGCTGTTTCCACAGAAAAAGAAACATATGGAGAAAGCACAAGTTTCCAGTGGCCATGACCTTATTTCTCCTGTGAATGCTCCACCTTTTCCAACCCAACAATTCTGAGCAGAAATATCAATACGATCTGTCAATGAATTGTTCACCTGGTCAATGTAGATAAATGGTGGTGCTACGACCACATCTGCATTTATCAACATGAAAAAAGAAGTCAGGAGACCTTACAGAATTAAATTGATAGATGCTCGCCAAAAACAAGTTATGTTAGAGTAAACATTCATAAATTTATGCAAATTAAGAATTTATTAGTCTTAGGAGAGTTCGCATGCAATATGTTAGATTTTAGATGTACCAATCACAGAGCTACCATAATATGTACGACCAAAATAGCATTCAAGTAATGCAGTGTGAGTCCACTGTAAGCATGGCATTCAGCCTCTGAGATCTTAACCAAGATATCAACGTGCATTGGTATCAAGCAATTCATTGATACAATAATTGGCTTATTAAAAATCACACTCTTGCTTTATTAACATTTTTATATTTAAGTTATTATACATCGGCCAAGATATTGAGATATATTTCGGTGCTTTTAAAATTCTTCAGCCTTCCTTTTTAACTGAGAAAAACTGACATATGTCAGTTCATCTTCAATTAGACATATGCCAAGATAACTGAGATTTCTAAGATTAAAAACTTTACTTTAAATAAAAGGCCTACTCCATTGTAGTTGCATGTTAAAGCAACATAAAGAAAGTAAAGAGAAACAAATCAGCTTACCAACATCATTTTCCATTTTAGCATCATTTAGGTCAGCAACAAGTTTGCTAACAGAGTCCTTCATTCCATTCTAATGAGAAAAAGGAAACACAAAACAAATTAGGTGAAATAGTAAATTTACAAACAATATCTTGTCAATCAACACAAACTCCAGTTCAAAAGAAGTTAATCTTGGAAAAAACTGAGGGGCAATGAAAGTCAAATTTCAAAATTTATCGAAGTCAAGGTAACATGAATTTTAGAGAGTAATTTATATAACTTCAAACATCATGAAGTGAGTGGAGAACTTTGAAGTCACATATATGTAAGCACATGATTCAAGATTAGGTAGAATGGTAGCAAAATACCATGATACCTTTCTACAAACAAATGAATAAGAAACAGAACATGATATTTGATAAATCATACAAGTTCAACTCTTATACCTTACGCATATTACTCTAGGAAGCAATGTACTAGGTCATGCTACTAAATCACTCTATTCGTATATGGTTCAGAAAAATTTACATGAATTACTTTTATGGCTATGGCTAATGCTCTGAAGTCTAAAGTATAATAAAAGATTTAAAGAAGCTTATCGCAAGAATATATGCATTCCTTGATAGAAACTAACATGAGTAGAACCATAAGCCACATACAAATAGACAGAATAGAATTACTTAGACAATTATCAGTCAGAACACTTGGTCCTTTCTCCATGAGGATCTCGCTGTCAAATTTACATGTCCTCCAGATGGTAGAACCTTTTAGTATGTTATTTCTTTGACAAGAAACAAATTTCATTTAAAAGACATGTTAATGATTATGCTATTCCCTCTGGATTACATGACATATATAAAATTATTAATCATCACAGGTTTAAATAAGTTGTAAATTTATCATGAACAACTAGTTTCTAGGTAAATCATGTTCCTTTTCCTAAATCCAAAATCAACAACCATGTATCTCATTGTCTATGCATCACTCTCTATTACCGTCCGTGATGCTTCTCACTCAGATTTACCATGACTAGTAGGCCCCCCGGAATGCCTAGTCTCCAAAACATTTCGTTCCAAAGAGATTTTTGTGTGCATATGAAGAGTTGCATCATTGCATGTTCCTCTTACTCAGCTTTCCCATCCTCACATATCCCAGAGATAGAATTGCAAAAAACTGTGATTTCATATACCTTGATGGTGAGCTCTCGATATAACTAATTTCTGCATCTAACAATAAATTGAAGTTGAGCAAAGCATAAACAAATGCCTCTTTACCAGCAAAAACTATTATGTGATTTTGAATACGAGTTAGCTTCCTACATAAATTTCCCAAGTCCATCACTACTCCGCTTGTCATGCATGCATGCACCAGTAGTGCCAAACTGATCTCATCATGCCAGGTATTGATAGCACAAGTCAAAGCTCTTTTTCTGTGGTACAAATTCTGTTAAATAACAATAACTTTCCTCTTTTCTACTTACATGAGATTAAATTTCTAATGATCAATTAGCTGCTGGCACGATTGGCTCCCAATAAAAGGAAAAAGAAAGGAAAAAAAAAGAAATAGAATATAACAAGAATTTATACTTACGCATTTCCAGTTTCCTCCAACAAAAAACTGCAAGCACAAGAAAAGCAAAGTATTAGAAACAAAAAAGATTATCGGGATTTAAATTTCTTGTGAAAATAGTTGTCTTCATATATGATGTAAAACAATAAAAATTTAGATAATTCCTCTTAAAATATAAGAAAACATGAAAAGAAATAAACTTCATCAATCATATATCCAGTCATGTCACCACAAGCAGGAACTTAAGCATACTACTAAGTACTAATGTTAGAATTATTTATCAGAAGAAGTATTTTTTAATTACATTAATTGTAGTATAATTCTGGAATTCATCTAAGAAAGTTATTTCCAATATTCCAAGAACCTTGGAATTGCAGGATCCCAGTCTTTCCAACTCCTCCATAATCCTCTGGTCTCCTCATTTAGTGGCCAAGCATCTAATCAAGTCATAAAGTGGCTTGCCTTATCACAATATGAATTTTTCATATCAAATGTTACAATTGAATTATCCCAATCTCCCAACTCCTCCATCTTCTGGCTTCTGGCCTCCTCCTATAGCGGCCAACCATCTAATCAAGTTACCAGGTGTCTCAGTTTATCACGATATAAAGATTTCATATGAACTGTTCCTACCTGACAATACTTGGCACTTAAAGCCATTGACATGGTACAAATCGGTTGTACCTTGGTGAAGCGAACCCATCAGCAAGTATCGCAAAACATCAATGCACATCCTTATGGTTTTTGATTAATAAACCACCACGCTTGGTGATATTCTATCAGCATGATCAAGTCCTTATTAATAGATTCCAGTGTCAATATAATACTGACCACGTATTGCTCAGAGGTTTGTTGTTTAAAATCCACATTATTTTTTAATAAATCTGAAACAGCCAAAGTTGTTCCTCTATTCACATAGAGACATATTCATTAAATACATAAATCCAGAACCAAACTCCATGAAGATATTACATACTTTCGAAATAAGAAAGAAAGGTCTTTATATTACAGTCCAATATACTCTACCCTCCAAAACAGTCTAAAATTTAGAATCTTAGATATAGTAGAGAATCTATCAGATCCATTAACTTATTACAGTCTTTGCTTAAAACAACCACCACTGTAATCGTTCTCCCAAACTAATAAACAAACTCAAACGATAAAGACTGCAAAGACTGCTTAGACTACTGCCAATCTAAGTCAACCATGAAAGCTAAAAAATTAGGGATTTGCTAACAGTACATATAAAACGTTCACTTAAATCATTAAAATAAATCAGATGTAAATCTGATCCGGTTCAAAGATTATTAATTTTCCCAAAACAAATGCCAACAGAAGACCACAAGGGTAAAAATCAAAATAAGAAAGAATAAGGAAACACCTTTCCGGTTCCGGCCATGGCGACGACTCCTCTGGGAGCCCTTCGAGTAGAGAAGGGCGGCGTTGAGAGCTAGCGCCATGGAAGAAGAGGGTGGAGGACAAGGAAGGGGCACGCTCGCGCGCAACGGCGAGCCCCGAGAACTGAGGTACCAGAGATGACGCCGCCGCCATTGCCTTCGCCCCTTGCTCTACCTCTTCTCCCTCCCTCCCTCTCTCTCTCTCTCTCTGTCTCTCGACCACACCAACCACCGCGAAGACGAAAAAAAAAGNTATTATCTTTTTACTTTTTCTCCTTCGCCTCCCGTTCTGTTTATTTCTACACAGAGATTTTTCGGAATTTGGAGCGACGAGAGAGAGTGCTAAATTTATCGGATCACATCGGAGGCTGCCTTCATTGGACACGTATTTCGGAGAAACCGGCAAGTTGAGATACGAGGAATGTTATGAGTCGCCGATTCTAGCGAGACGAAAAGTTTCTTTCCGCGTGGCAGAGAAGCATTGGCCCAAGTATCTCGCCCTGTCAGCAGTTTGGGCCCTATGCATAGCCGTGTGTGTAAAATGCGGTGCGCTAGGACATTTTCGCTGCTTGACGGGGATGGCACAGCGAACAGCGGCAGCTCTTCACGGGACTATATGCCACGTGGAAGAAGGTGATTGGCGGAATTCACGTGGCTGACCCAATAATCCTGTGCGAGTGGCTGGAAACCGGTGTGATGCGGAGTTTGGACAATCGGGCCCCACAGCGTTTTCCTCGATCAGCAGAGAAGCTGTTCGCTGTTTCGGGTAGTTGCGGCCGTGGAAGTTTGGTGGGAAGAGGAATTTCGTCGCTGGCGGATTGAATTTTATTGTGGGAAAAGATTGAAAGACATAAAACGGAAAGCTAGAAAGGCGCCATCAGTCATGCTAGTGGCTTTTCTGAGATCATAACAACTATATGGTATATACGAGAATAATGTTACGGGTTACAAGTTGGGTCTCTTTTACGTGTATTCGTAAATGAGGATTATATCATGCGATGACCGTCGTATTAAAATAAATAAATAAATAAATTATATTTATAATTTTTAAATTAAATTAATTTTTTTAAATAATTTTAAATTATAAATTTAAATGTAAATTATCCAACAATCCCAATCTTTTAATATTGTCCCTGAGATGAATTCTGATCATTTTTTTCATCAAAAATTGACGGAGATAAAATCTAATACAGATATAATAAAAAAATATTATTATTATTATTTTTTTCTCTGTCTTCGCACGAATCGTAAAGCATCTAAAAAAATAAAAAATACTCTTTCCTTCCACCGACCCCTTCGTCCACCCTCACCTCGGCACCGATGGGTTTCGCACTGGTGCCCCCCGACCCCATCCCGTCTCTGTGTGCCCTACAGTTCCACTCCTTGGTGCACCCTACCCACCTCATCACCACTGGTGGGTTCTGCGCCGCCCCCCACCGACCCAACAGGATGGGAGGCTTGGAGCAACGGAACAGGAAAGCTTAGATGATCGCTGGGGTTTTGTATTGGATTTTTTTTATTATTTTTTATTTCAGAGATTTATGGAAGAAAGTACCTTAGAGAGATCAGAGGAGAAGGCCGACGTCGATGACGATGGAGAAGAGGACAACAGCACAAATCGATGGGAAGTGATGGCGAGGAGAGCAGCGATGGGCAACAGGAGGTAGAGAAAAGAGGCGAGGGTTAGGGGGTCTCTGTCAATCGGAGATGTTGGCAGCGGCAAGAAAGAGGCTCGGCGGGAGGCGAGGGAAGAGAAAGGGGCGGCAATGGAGGGCGAGAGGCGGTTGATCTGGAGGTGAGGCGAGGCTGGGGGTGCCAGCGCACAACCTACCGATGCTGGAGCGAGCGGGGTGTGCTGGCGTGGGGCATTAGCCCCGAGCGCTAGAGAGGAGTGCCAAGGGGGTGCGCGGGTGGTGAGCCGGTGGTAGAGAGTGGGGGAGTGAGGACAGAGAGAAGAAGAGAACAAAATAATAATAATAATAATATATTATTTTTTTTTATGTGAGCATCAAATTTTGTCACGTCAGCACCAGATTTTATCACGTCAGATTTTTAGTGGGAGAAAATGATTGAAATTTATCTCAGAGCTAACATTAAAGGAGTTCAAATAGTTAGAGGGTTTAAATTTAAAAATAATTTAAAGATCATTTAAAAATATTCAACTTAATTAGTGGCTACGAATATAATTATTTAAAAAAAAAACGACCATTAGGGAGACACGACGATCACGGAGACAATGAGTAAGATTCTAAATCTGCGGTCCCTTCGAGCCTACATCACTTCATCGGACAGAGCCACAGAGGTTCATGTTGCCACCTTAACAAGAATTCCAAGCATGCTTCACCTTTCGGTGCCACTTGGGAAACGAAGAGATGCAGCGTCCTTGGAAGGTAGAAAAGGGGTCATATAAGATGATGGTGGAGGGTTCACTCCCCAGGGCTGTTTGGAGTTACTGCACAAATTTTTGAGGTCTGAGTGTCTAGTTCGATCCAACCCTGCTCGATACCGAGATTCAGACTTTCAGGCCAAACCTCGGACTTTACTAAAACCTTTTTTTTCTTCAATTGCAATGTTAGAGGAGGAGAAAGATGGTCAAGAAGGAGATGATGAGGCGAGAAGGATGCGAGTAGATGGTAAGGAGGCAGGGAGGAGCGGTCTTAGATGTGCCACCGCCTCCTTCCTAAGGTCCTTTTAATCGCAATGAAAGCAGGTTACAAATACGGTGGATTGGGGAATAGGGATCCAATAGGTGGGATAAGGATAGAAAGTAATAGTTGAAATTATTAAGGATAATGAAGATAGTACAATTATATAATATATAATATATTTATTAATATAAATTTATATAGTCAGGTTCAAATCGGATTGATATAAACCCGAGTCCAATCCATTAAAAAGATAGGCTCAATATTTAGGCCTGGTTCAACCTAGCAGTAGCAGACTAAAAAAAAGCCCAAGCCCCTTTTAAAGGTGTTCAGTTTTAATGTATAAATATTATATAATATTTAATTACTAGCAATATACAACATGATACACCATTGCTGATACATTGATAATATTTTATAATAATCATACAATGCTTTTTAGCCATCCAAAATGTTATATAATTACGATAATGTATCATCATATTAACATATCATAGTACGGTATAAAACTACAATGTAGCTTTAGTTTAACTATAATGACAAATTATCAAGCAGTCGTAATATGATAACGATGTTTCGTATCAACATTATGTTCAGATTAATATATTACGCATCTATTTAATAGATATTATATCACAATGTAAAAACTTATTAATGTAGAGTTCAAATAAAATATAATATAGAATTTTTTACATACAATAAATTATGTATGTCACATTATATTACAATGCTATGATAAATGTGCCATATAAATATATATTATTATGCATGATAATATCAGTATATCATCTTACAATAAAATTAATGTATAACAACATATTATATATTATAGTCTATATTATGCATTGCAATGTCAAATCTCTATTCATTCATTATATATATTATCATGAAAAACAATATTTATTGGAATCGATATTTTGCATATTTATATTATTACACCTATTCATGATTTCCCATCTAGCGAATCAAAATTGACCAAAAGCTCATGGCAGTTTTAGTTTATTTATTTATTGAATCCCCCGGAAACCGTGCACTTGCTCATCATTAACCTTATCAATCAATAAGACAACAGCACCGTCTGATTCCTCCGGGAAGTCAACATCATGGCCCCATCAACCGTTCACACCGTTGGATCCGTACGGCACTATATTAAATGTAGTGAAGCATTTCCGGGTTCGAGTCCTCACCGCGGTGCACAAAGTATTTCTCTTCGTTGTTTCCCGGGCCGGCCCACCGGTGCCAAAACAGCTTGCAAATTTTACTCCAGCTCTTTGTCCACCCCTGCCGTCGTCTCCCAGCTCCGAGCCATGGGGATTAGGGTTTTTTCCTTCCTGGTCGCGCTTCTCCTTCTCGCTTCTCCGATCATCCAAGGTATCCCCCCTCTCTCTCTCTGTATCCCTGATCTTTGACTCCGAATCAATCCCGGCTTCCTGCTTCTTGCTTCTGACCTCGATCCATCTCGATCTTTCGGGCTATTTGGTTCTATTTCAACACGATCTATTTTCCATTCGGTAAATTTTATGATCGTTCTACTAAAAGCTTATATACGTATATTTTTTCCAGAAGAATCCTTTGGCTGATTGGTTCTATCAATAGAAGTATTAGATCTGATCTATTTAGAATATTATTACATTCGTATAACGTTATTTGATTCCTCTTGATATCTGTTGGTTATCATGATATCATGATATCTGTGTTTGAATTAGAATAAGGTCGTATTAGGAAGACGAGTATAAAGAGAGGATTGCAAAGAGGAGAAAAAGGCGACCTTTTTATGTGGGGAATTTGATAATTTGTTGCATAAAAGACTAGTATGCAAGGGAGCTTCTGGTTACAATTTGATTTCTAATAAGTTATTGATTGCTATAGTGCGTTGATCTAAAGCTACTATTTCAGTGTGTGTTGTTAATTCAGTTCGAGGTGTTCATTGATTATGAAGACAGAATAGAGGAACCTGAAAATTCGATATCTTAAATGTCTTCTACTAATATTTCGCTTTTGTCATATATGGTTCTTTTCGTGTTTCAGGGTGGCAATTTATTAGGACAAAATCCGAGAAGATGCTTACATATTTGAGGGTTGATTCCTTTTAGCTTGTGAAATATGAGAAATGCCAATTTTAACATATGTTGTTTGAGAATTTGGATGAAACCAAAATGAAAAAGGAATGTTAAAAATTCAGCCCATTTTAATAATGCCACCTGGATTTTGTCCGGATGTATAAAACTAAGACAAATCTATAACTGGTAGTAGTTATATTTTGATTTTTTACTTTGTTCGCATTGGTGGTAGTATTGTTGTTTTACTCATTGACACTGTGGTACTTCATCTTTCTGTTCTTTTAAGTCCTCTTTCTAATTGCAAGAGCGTTATTGTTCCTTTTCATTTTTTTAACTTACATTTTCATTGCTCCTTTTAGTATCTTCTTTCACTTCTCCCCAATTTAAGTGGAAGTATTTTTTTTTTCTGATGTTTCCTTGAGTTAGTATCTTTTATTTCGTCAGAATGGTTAGGTAGTCCCTTCCCCTTTTTTTTCACTGTTTTGTATATTTTGTTCCATTCCTACAAATTGCAGTGGGACAGCCCTCCTTGGTTTAAAATTATTTCGTGGGTTTACTTAAGAAATTTATGGTGGTTAAAGAACAAAAAATACTTTGTGACTAAGGTGGTTGGTGATCTGCTAGAACTATAGATAGGGCCGAAACTGGATTGGATACAGATCGAATATCAACATATCCATATCCATATCCATTTTCTTTGTTTGATGCATACAAATATGGAGATGGATGTGAGTCAGGGGCAAGAAATCCTATCCATGTTGTTTAAATGGATATTGATACAAATCAGATACCGGAAGTATGGAAATCAATGCGGATATAAGTTAGATAATTAAACTTTATGATTATAGAATCAAAGATATTACCAAGTGGAAGTAAATCAAGTTACTAGCATATCAACATGGTGATTTATTTCTTTAAAAGTTCATACATGTTATCTAAAATTAAATAAGATCACAGATAGAATTAGATATTCGGATATGGATCAGATTGTTGTCTATCCACATCTATATCCGCTTTTCTATGGATATGGCTATAGATATGGATATTAATTGGATGCTCAAATTTTTATCCATATTTGGATAGATTTGAATATGAAAATAGATTTGGATGATGTTATTTGGTCGACTATCACCCTAACTGTAGACATATGGCCCCGTCAGATCTTTTAGAAAAGTAATAATGCCATAGATTTGGTCTTCGTTTAAAAGACATCACTGGGAGTGAGGCTTACACATGCCCTGTGCGTATGTGGATGGTCTTACAGATTTAAAGAGGAAAAGAATTCTTTCTTCGTGATTTATGGAACCCACTTGTTACTGTGAGTCTCTGTGTCTATCCTTTTGGGGCAGTGGTTGTTTTGTACACATTCTCTTCTAAGTGATCAACCACACACATCTACTTTTCCCTTTATTTAAGTGATGTCACCATATAAAGTTTGTGATCTCACTATTTTGCTTCAGAAAATATTCTAGAATGTTGTTTATGAAGAATTTTTAAATTAGAGTCCCAAGTAAAATGCTTGGTCGAAATCCTAAGTGATTGAAGTCGCAAAAGAGGGTGTGGCTTACTTCTTTGTAGGTGCAAGCTTTGCGCCATCAGAGGACTGAGAACTCAAATAATATATTTCATTTTCTCATTCTTCCCCTTCTTTCATCTATGAGCTCTGAGAGCTAGAGCTGATACTTCAGTCATTTTGATCGTGGGATTAACGTTAGAGGTTGAGGAGTTCCCTTCTTTATGCTGAAATTTAAATATGAAATTTATCTCAGATTAATTCTGAAAGCTGTTTTCAAATGAAACTCTCTGCTCCACTTCCACTTAGAATTCTTCTGTGCTTGACTGTATAGGTTCACTGCTTCTTGTACTTCTTTTCACTGATTGCCTTCTACTCTTCCAACAGCATCAATTTGTCAAGTATGAGTCTCATAGAAATTGCAGCAGCAGCATATCTTTTTAGGTCTTTTTGGTTCGTCATAACCTTTTGATTTTCATTTTGGCAGTTGTGAGATGTCAATCAGAAGCAGATGTTGATGCAACAGAAGTTGTCGAAGCGGATGATCTTGGCATTGTTGGTGATGAGACCCAAGTTCTTGGTGATGGAACCTTTAGTCCAGCTCCTGGAGTTGACACAATATGTGTTTTTCCAAAAATGCTGCTAAATGTGAGTATTATTTTCACAAAATATTAAAAATGGTTAACATTGAATGCATTGTCATTACTGTTGTTGTTACTATACCATTACTACTACTATCACTACTGTTGTTGTTGTCATTGTTTATGATGCCTCTCTGCTTTTCGTAACAATCTCTTTTCATTTCTTTTTCTGACTGCAGTGGTTCCAGCTGGGGAAGTGACTGAAATTCTGGTTGGTGTGCATAATGAGGGTAACTTTATACTGCCTTTGAGTTTGCTATTGAACTATCGCAATTCATACTTTCCTGCTATCTTCTTAATTCATTTAATTTATCTCATTCCTTTATCAGTGTTAAACACATGATCTGTTATATATTGTTAATTATGTAGTCATATTATCTTTAGTTACTGTCAAACAGAAAGGTTCTTATTTCTTGCTCTTTTTATGGGTAAGCATCCTACTTTTGACTACTTCTATCTCATTTTCTAGTTTCTATGATGTGATCTGTCTTTTGTGTATCCTTTCTTAATTTTATCATAAAGTCTGACATTCATGATGTTTTTGTTTATCGAAAACCATATGTGTCGTCGTGAAAGTAATTCAAAAGTTGAGGATTGGTGTATTAACATGTTAAATTTATTTTGAAAAGAAATGGTTTCTAAAATAAAGTATCTTGTTATCGTCGGATAGTGTGAATGAGAAAGCACAAATGGAATTTCTTTGTGGATTTGTAATTAGGTTGTTTTTCAAGTGGTTCCCTTATCAAACATACATCGGCAATGGCTGATGGCATGATGATAATGGCTTAGTGAAACATGTTCCGTAATTAGGATGCTTTATATGGGGAAAATAATAGGCGCATCTTGGGATTTAGTTAACCTAATCACCATTTCTTTGTATGTTTGAATTCTGTTTACTTAGCTTAGTTCTGGTATTTATGGCTAACTATTTGCTTGGGCTAATGATCCAGATGTTCATGTGTGTTTCCGTTGGGATATAAGCAAGTTTTGTAGAAGTTGACACCTCTACCTATGCCATAAGATGCCTATGCCCTCTTTATCGATTTATGATACTTATTGTCCACTTCAGCCTTAATTGTTTGGTTGCATGCATTCATGACTGTGTTCTGGCTTGCTTTCTAAAGATATTCTAAAGATGCACCAGTGAGGCTTTTTGAAAGCTAGCACTTCCACTATTGGCACGTGGTACTTTTATTTCTTTTGAGCTATATATGATGATAGTCATACTCCATTCAGTGTTCATGTCTCTTAAGCTCCTAGCGTGCTAAATGGTGCTTGCAAGAATTCATGAAATTGCACTCTTTAGTGAACCTTATTTATCCTCTCTACTTTCACTGTTTGTGTTTGTCAAGCTCCTATTATATTAAACAATTCCTGTAAGTATGTATGACATTATATGCTTCTTAAATTGCCCTACAGATACTTTCTGGGTAGGAAAATCAACCTATTGACAAAATGAATGGGAGAATTGGGGAGAAAGAGTTCAATATGTTTATATGTACTTTGCCAACCAAAATTATTTTAGCTAGGCACATTCTTTCAAATTTTCTATCTGAATGGCTATTGTTGCCTTTTGGCCATTCTAATAAGACATGTGTCACTAATTTTTAAAGTCTTTTATTTAGGGCTTGTTTGGGTAACCCAGCAAAATGGGGCTGAATTTCCTGCTGGATTCGTGGATCGGGTCGCCTATTTAAGCATAGCTCTATCAACCAAACACCTCCCAGCTCAAATCCTATGGAAAGAAGAAAAGACCTCCAAGGGTCTTTTTCTTCTTGCGGCCCAAAGCCTGGGATTTAGGTGTGGGATTTGGGCAGGCTTTTGGAAGGTAGAGCTAGATGGGTATCCTGTAGGAATATCCAAACAAGCTTTTAGGAGTTTAATCTACCATGCATGTTTAAACTCTAGTTGCTCATTGAAGATTTGCTAATATTTATCATATTTCATGGTTATTGTGTTATCATCCTTTATTGAACCATTGTCTTATAGTGGTCTTTATTTGATCCTATGTTCTTCTTTATTGAACCTTTTCTTCCATTATTCTAATGAGCCATTATCATCTTGACAAATACAGGCGAATCGACTTTAAATGTCATAGCCATGCATGGCAGCCTTCATCTTCCTTTTGATCATCAGATGTTTGTCCAAAATCTTACCACACAGGTGAGGTGCATCAAGTTCTATATACGTGTTTTCTTGCTATTTCTGTGGAATTAGCATGTTTTTGTCAAATTTAGTTCAGTTTTGATCATCAAATGTGTACATTTTTTTCTGTATGTCTGGCTTATATCTTCCACAATTTTGCATTATCATTTGCAACTAAGGCTTATGCAAAATGATACTTTGCCACTTGGACTCTCATTGTCCCTTTCCATCATGTTATCATGATTTTAGAAAAGCAAATCACTTAAGGAATTAAAAGAAATGGTTCAGAAAGTATTGACTTCTCTTATCAATTAGGATACAGCTACGGTTAAGCAGTTTAATCTTGAAGTAAGTGTTTTTTTTTTTCTAAAATTTCTGTTGGATTCATTCTCTCTTAATTTCTTGGATTCATTCTTTGTTGAGTTTTTGGATTTCATTCTGTGTTAATTTGCTTTCTTATTTAGTCTCAGGAATTTTATATTTAAATATCATGGAAGAAGATTGTTTTGCAGTGCTTTTCTACTTAATTTTGGGGCTAATGTTTGTAGTTAGATTTTTGGTCTAGGTCGTTGGATCAAGAAGGTTGAAACTCATTGAAATTGTGATTTGAATAGATTTTGCTGGTCTTTTATGTGGGGTTTTACTGTTTTCTAGTTTGGAAAATTCATTTTTGCTCTTTGTTGCTGAGAAAGTATAAGAAAAAGCCCACAAGTTTGCTAGTTAATTAAGGAGTCATAATTAATAAATCTTTATGGTGTCTTTAGCTTTAAAGGAGGGGATTAAAGGAGGTGTAAACCAAATTTTGTGATGAATATTGATAAATTGAAGTTCTTTTCCTCTCTATCGAGCACTGTAGCTCTTCTATCTTTTCTTCTCTGTCTCTCTCTATTCTCTGTTCGTCTCCCTTTAATAAATCTATTATCCACTCTTCACCCTCCAATTGTCTTTCAGTGTTTTTGCTGTTTTAAAGAATAAAAGCTATCAGATTAGATCAGCTCTAAAAATCTTTGATACAATTTAAATATTCCTGTGGCATCAGACAGCGATCTAAATCGTATGTCAAGTTGTATGACCTTCATTAAATGTTACAAACTACATCATGTGTTCTAGAACTGTTGTTTGGATAATTTGGTTGAGGACCACAAGGATGCACAAAGTTGCAAGATGTGGATGCAATGGTCTTTTCTAGCATTTATTTAAATCATTCCTTTTCCCATGGCACCATGATGTGGTTGTAATCTTTGGGACTTGTTTGGTTTGTAGGAAGAACTTTTCTTTTAGGAAGTTCTTTCCAAGAAGTTCTTTCCTGGAAATATGATATCTAAGAATATGATTTTGGTATGTTTGGTTGATCATAGAAAAGTGGCTTATTCCAGAGTGGTTTATCTTTGGTTGAGTAACTACTTTCTTGAAAAAACTATGTAAAATATCTATTATACCCTTAATAGATATAAAACCATATCTTTTTGCTCCGAAATTCTATATAAATATTAATATAATATTTATATCAATACACTATAATATTAAGATAATATAATATTTTAATATAATAAATTTATTAATGTAGATATTAATATAATATTAATATAAATATT
>KE505639.1:199468-226191 GCA_000441515.1 Elaeis oleifera
ATAATATATAATAATATAATATATTTTATATATTAATATAATGTAATATAATATAATATAATATATTATATTATTATAATATATTAATAATATAATATAATATAATATATAGTAATATTTATATAATAAAGGGTCTTATGGAAAATATAGATAGACCATAGCAACTTATTCAGGAAAATAGTAATATAAAAGAATATGGGTAACAGATTTTTAAGTCATTTTTTAATGTATAAAGAACATAATAAATATTTTTTATTAAATATAATCTAAAAATATTTATCAAAAAAATATAATTTTTAGATAAATTTTTATCCGTAAAAGAATAAGCCCCAAAGGGAAATACTCAATACCCCAAAGATTTCTATCCTTTTATGGGCCAGTACAATGAATCTAAAAGGGTTGTAAAAATTACATATGGAAAACAGTTCCAGCAACTCAGCTATTGTAATGGCTCCAAAGACAATATTTTGCTAATATTCTACAGCATCTATATAATCTTACTAAGTTCACATATCAACAATAATTATCAATTAGATCTAAAAAAATACCACATATAAATAAATAATACAGAAAATAATAAAAAATTGTTAAGGCCAAGCTAGTGGGGACTCTAATCTCTAAGCCCGACCTGTTTATTAAATGAGCCTATTTTCAAGCCCAGCCCATGAACAGCTTTACTTTAGAAACGACGTGACTTGAGAGGTCATAAGAGGGGCATTCTCTGTCCTGGGGGGATAAAATTTTGGCTAGTTGGGAAACAAGGAAGCTAAGGAGGAATTATGTGCATACTTATAGAAGGGATAGTATATAAACTTTAATTTCCATTATAGCATTATTTTGTTTCATCAATGATCAGCAATTTCTAATTTTTTCTGTTTTGTATTTGGTAAATTCTAACGGCTACCTATATCCCAATCAAAGTTGGCATTTTGTTAATATTTAGGAAATATTTCTAATCCTGCCTTCATCGAATAGGGTTTGCCAACAGTAGTACGTTTCAAATTACAAAACTCAATCCATACTGATGAACCAATAAATAAGGTAGCATAAGAAGTGACTATTCCTTAGGTCGACCAAAACAAAAAGCCTCAATAATCTACTGTGAAAAAACGGCTAAAGAAAATAACTAAAGAACCTTTCGCAGTTACAACAGTTCAGTTTAAATGAGTCCGCATCCTGGCAAACAGAGGTAAATTTCTATGTATCAGCTATCAAGAGAGTCACCCAAATTGAGATATAAACCTGTAGCATCTACCAAGGATAGGTATTATAGATCAAACCATTACTCAAAATAAATGTGAGAGATGTGACTGAACTGAGTTTTGAGATTTTCTTCTGAAGTGAGAAGATATTCTCCATTAGATAATCACAATATAGACAGATGACACACACACACACACACACAAAAGAGACCAATTTTAGAAAATGATAATGCTTAGCCATTGCCTTTACAAGAGAGTGTAAAAAATATTTTCAGTTAAAACAAACACAGCATCAATGTCATATGATGATGGCATGCCTTTCATCCAACATAACCATGGTGGAAGTCTAACATCTTCTCCAGAGATCAAACTCTCTAGCCCTGAAGAAGATACTGATTTTATGCCTGCACCATGCAGCACTTGAGTTCAAAATGAAATTTCTAAAAAGCTTTTCTGTCGTACATCAATTAATCAAAGGCAGTGCAATAGAACGAAATACTTGGGGCAGGGCTCCATAGTTATGATCAAGATCATGGTGTGGTAAATTCTGTTGTTCCATCCCATCTAAGGAATCAGAAAATAGTTATCTGGAGCTCTCACCTTGTTCATGCAGCACTCTGATGGATTTTATTTTTTGGGAGCCCCTTCTCTGATGTACCTCAAGGTTAACTTTGATAACAGTGTCAAAGGCAAGAGCGGAGAAGCTGATTTTGGGATCCATGGCCTTGGATCCGAACTTGTTGCAGCCGGAGGCAGCTATCTCTTCGAGCCTATAGTTTCAGGTGCTAAGCTCCGTACAGCTTGGGTTGGGATTATGTATGAGTGGTAGATCCTACGAGTCGATTATCTGATCATCGAAGACGATTCTGCAACAATGGTGACTTAGATCCGAGGGTGCATGAGGGGAGGTGGTGCTCATCTCTTTCTTCAGGATATCGCAATCATGTTGACTAGGTGTACAATGCTTACTATCAGGTATATTTTTGGGAGGCGAACACAGCAGCGGATTGGATGGCTGCATTTGTAACAGAGCACTCTGGGGATACTCTTTAGTTGGATTTGAGCGTCACCCCTCAGCCTTTGAGGATATTTTGCTTGCTGGTCTTTCTGGATATATTCACACAATTTATATGAATGATTCATTTTTATCAAAAAAAAAATAAGAGGCGCATCACATATCTAGCTATCTTTCCAAACAAGAGCGCTTTGGCAATTTCCAGTTTTGAACTGGATTCTGTTTCGAAAGGCTGAAAGAGTAGCCGCAACTGACACAACATCTCTCCAAAGATTTAAACACCCGCTCATAGGCTTTCAACATATTGACGGCTTCAATTTTTTGTTGGTAGGCAAGCTAAATTTGCTTTCTCTAAATGCCCAAATCTCTCGAAAGGAACCTCTATCCTCATTTTGCAAAGAGAGCATTGTTGAATTGAGCAATATTTTTAATAACCCAAACAAGGTCGGCTTCCTCCTACATGCAGACTGTCTTCCAATTTATCTTATAAGAAAGCCCCATTAGAGTTAGGAGTATCTCTCTGAAAAAAAAAAAATCTCATATATTTGTCGGTCCTCTTAATAACCAAACAAAGAGCATGAAAAGTGATATGAAGCAAAGTGGAAGTAAAGTAAGAACCAACTTGATCAAAGCAAGCCTCCCTCCAAATCAAATATACTTACTATTCAGATTGCTAATCAACTTGCAATTTTTTGTAGTAGTAGCTATCGGACTTTGAGGGTTTACGGCTACATAATGATAGGCTAAGGTATTTTAGGGGGAGGGATAAGTAGGTAATTAAGCCAAACTACGTAATTTGGCACAATTTTGGATTTTCACCCAATGGAGAACACCGACCTCTTTTGGTAACTAACAAAAACTCAAAAGATTACTTAAAAATAGTAGAGGATCACCTTCAAGAATGTACCATAGCTCTTATTGGTCCAGAAAATACCAGGGTATTATAGATGTATTGCAAGATTTTGGTTCCTCCACAGATCCAAGGATTTCGCAATATTTCATAGATCTTGGTTGAATCGGCCACATTTAGCATTCTGCATAGAGAATCCACTGCTAGAATAAATAAGAAAGGAGAGAGCGGGTCGATTTGCCTGAGCTTCTGTCTATTGAAAATTCCAATCTCCAATCTCACCATTTACATTTATTGCAAAGGAGGATGTTCTTAATCATTAACACATAGAATATTATCCATTATACATCTACCTTTAGTGCAAGCCATCCAAATCGAATTGATGAGCTCGTCCAAAAAAGATTGACTCTATTATAATTGAGATACTCTGAGAAAATCTTCTTTCATTTGCCTTTGACCTCTTTTAGCTAGAGACCACCCATGTCTATCTTGTCTCTCACTTAGTGGCAATTATTCTGGATGATCTTGCTTGTATAGTCTTATATATTAAGTTCCACCATTTACGCAATTTTTTCATCCCTACTCTTATATTTCTTCATTCAGTGTTGATCACCCACGACATTTCCCTCACTAAATATATTTTAGTGTCCTTGTAGCCTTAGGGTGACAAAGCCAATTGGTGCTCCAAATTTATGATCAAGGAAGCGAGAGGGTGTGCTTTGATGTAAGTATGTTGAAGCAGATTGTGGATTAATCAAGAATCAACATAAATCTACTAACAAGATAACATTCACATTTATATATTAGAAATTTGTTGTCAGGTTCTTTCCAGATTTCACATCAGATATTCACTATCCCTTCGATAAATCCTTGAAACAAGTAAAAGTATCCGTACAAAATACATGCTAGAAGTGATATCACTTCTACTATTTTTATCAAAAGATATAACATCTCACAAAAATACCAAAATCTCAATGATATGGGATGGTTGGACAGACCTTCTACAATTCAGATCTCATATATCCCTAAGCTGATTTTTTGAATTAAAAATTATCAAAAGCTATAACTATAATTTAATAACAAATTTCATAATTTTAATTATATTACAAATTCATCAGTTTGCATGGCCAGGATTTTCTTTTTAAACCTTGGATATTCTAGGATACAAATTTTGTTCATGCTTTATATATAAATATAGATAAGATATAATTGTTAATTTATCTAGATAAAATTTATCATAATATATATCAAGATGGTTTTTGTCTTATAAATATTCCAATTTACCAAGATAATAATATACCCTATTATTACATACGTGAGATCTACAACCCAAACTCTGTTACTAGATGTCATTTATAATGTATTGATCATCTTACTTTATAAATCTTAGTATTATTTCTCGAGAAATACAAATCTTAGCATTACGAGAAGCTGTAAATTATTTAACATTTATCTCCCCCGGGTGCTCACGTGCCAGCCGCCTGGATCTCCCTAACGAATATACTGCCAACTACCAAGGTCCAAGTGGCAATCGCACACCCAATCCGCAACCCTAATTCCTGGCTGCAGGATTCACCTCTTCAACCCCTACCGCCTCTTAGATCATGACACGTCTCTTTACCAACGGCCCAGATCCATCCAAGGACCAGCATCTCCTCTATATAACCACGCAAACCCTACCCGTTTATGTTCTCCGAGTGGCGGAGAAAATCGTACGAGGGAAGGAACGGAGAAACCCTAATCTCTTTGACCAGAGATGGTATCGAGGCCTAGGGTTTTTTCTTCGACATCACGATAACCGGCGTCCCCGCCGGCTGGATCGTGATGGAGCTCTTCTCCGACGTGGTCCCCCGCACGGCGTAGAACTTCCGAGCCCTGTGCACCGGCCAGAAGGTCGTCAGGAGGTCCGGCAAGCCCCTCCACTAGAAGGGGTCGATATTCCACTTGATTTTCGGAGGTTCATGTGCCAGGACGGCGACTTCACCGCCAGGAATGGCACCGGCGGGGAGTCCATGTACACGGGGCCTTATCTTTTTCCTCTGTTTAAGGGTTTATGCTCTCTTTAAGGGAAGAGAGAGGGAGAAGGAGCTATATTTGTAGGTTTCTTGAGTACCAACACCGATAGAGTTAGGTTTCTACCCAAAAAAAGAAAAAAGGCATTCCCCGTTTAGTTTTGATTAGACTAGTGATTACTGCCCAAATTGCCATGCCATGAAGAAGAAATTAGGTTTGGATTTTGGAATTGTGATGGAGATCTGGAATTTAAGATTCGATTCGGAGATTTCTCGGATATGTCTTAGCCTTAAGATTTAATTAGAATATAAGCTTATGTTGAAATAACTAGAAAATAATTAATCTTGTTTATAATAAATTTTGAGATCTTCAAAACAGGATCCGGTTTTTTTTTTCGTTATTATTATGTGCATACCTACATAATTCTTTTATTTTGTTTATTTCCCATTTGTTTTTTTGTTTCCCCTTTTACTGCCTCTGCTAATTATTCTTGGAATAGAGGGAGCGTCGTTAATGGCGTAAATCTCTAATGGATAAGTAGAGGAACAACGATGAGGCGAGAAATCGTTTCAGTCGCCATTTTTCCCATTGGCGATTCGATTGTTGCTCGTCCATACTCACCCATTTTTTTAAAATTTTTTTGATTTTTTTTTTTAGTATTATAAGTTAGCGAGGAAGGGCAAGGGATGCTATCACCAATTTTCTTCACTTTGAACCGATCAGAGTAAATATGGGGAAAAAATATTCCAGACTGATGCGCTTCCTCTGCTCATTTTACAAATTTTTTTCTAAGTCTCTTCCTTTTTTTTCAAATTTTTATAATGTCTGACATTTATTTTGTGTTGATGATATCTATATAGTTTAATTATTGCTTCGCAGGGAGATGTAAATTCAAATTCGAAGCTTGTCATCAATTGTCTGGAGGCTTGCAAATGTTGCCCCCGCATTAATAAAAGTGCAATTGTGGACCTCTGATGAAATTTATCAAGACTCTTGATATTTAGTAGAAATTCAGTTTTCTTTTCCCTTAACATGAAAATAATTTGTCACATTTACACATAATATTTATGATAATTAGAAAATGACGAAATGATATTTATGGTTATTTGAGATTATTTAGTTAACAAGGTTCGTGGTATCCATATGGTAGGTGTACAAAGCGCTTTAGTTAAAGTATTTTTAAGATGTTTTACCATCCATGCGTAAAATTCCGTTAAAATTTATAAAATAGAATTCTAAATATAGATGATCTTAAATTTTGAAGGGAAAATTATAATTAAAATTATTGTGAGAATTGAGAAGTTGTGAATGTTATCATTTTTAAATGGTTTCAACTGGAAAATCTATTTCTTATCAAAATTTTTTATTATCTATTTGGATAATGATGCCAGTCTCCCAGATTTAACGGACTCGACTCTGTAACCAAACCGATATTCTGGAGCATTACGTAACAAAGAAAGATAACGGACTCGACTCTGTAACCAAACCGATATTCTGGAGCATTACGTAACAAAGAAAGATAACGGACTCGACTCTGTAACCAAACCGATATCCTGGAGCATTACTTAACAAAGAAGGAAGGGAGAACGTGGGACCACTCCATCTGTCCCGTTCCCTCCTTACGGCGAAAAGAGAGGTTTTTAAAATGTTAGTAGGCCCAATCGCTACCAGATGCGTGCATGAGAAAACCTCGGTTAAATGAGCCGTTGGGTGAGGGCCCTGAAGTGCAGGAGCGGCTGAAGAAATTCTTGGCACACCGCTCCCAATGTAGAAAATCCGTATAGCCATCGTTTTCTTCATCTTTCTATTTAAATTTTAATAATAAAATATTTTTTTATCCTATAGTCAAATTACGGTTCTCTATACTCATTGCATCCTATGGTCAAATGACTTTCCATATAAAAAATTATAATTTGATCTCAAAATATTATAATATGAAAAAAATATTTTTATTCAATCATTTTTTCATATGCATCTAATATCTGTAATTTTATTTTTCGTTTAAAATTTTAAATGATAAAAATACTTCTCTACATCTGAGAAAATTATGGCATTCTATGTCAATATTTGGGCATTGATGAAATTATGAATTTTTATACATGATGCCATAATTTTTCATGAGATGTCATAATAGAAGAGGCATCACTCAAAAATTTTGTAAAATTTCAATGATGAAAATATTTTTCCACTTTATGACTTTTAGAAAAAAAATTATAACATTCTATACAGGAAGTTATAATTTGATCATAGAATGTCACAATATGGTTATAAGATATAATTTTTTTAAAAAATATTTTATCATTCAAAAATTTAATAAAAAAATAAAACTGCAAGCATTAAATGCATGTATTGCAAATATTAAATGTGTATTAGAAAGTAATAGCTATGTGGCCTAATCAGATGACATGATGTAATTTTCTATATCGAGGGATGGTATACAAAGAATTTACTGATTGCCGTGATTGCCTAATGGATTGGGTTGGAAGGGTCTCTTTGGACATTGAATTGATCGAAGAGATACAAAGGCGGCAAAGTGGAAATTCGATCACTTCATTTTGTTCATTTTATATTTTGTCTGTGCTTAAATTACAAAAAAAGGTAACATATATATTTATACTCAATTAAATTTGAAAATTAATAAAATTATTAATTTTATATGAAATTTTGAAATTATTTTTTGGGTAGGACGTCACTTAAGAATATTTTGATTATTTTGAATTTTTTCTGATATGGTATATAGATCTCATTTACAATTCACAGGTTAATTAATATTCTATGAAATTATAAGTTGAAGTATTATATTAAAAATAAATTAGCATAGTAGCTGAGCGATGCTTAGGCCTATTGATTTTGCAAATGCAAAAGAATAATCATTATAATAATAAATTTTAACATAAAGCAAACTATAAATATAATAATTTAGTTTTAATTTAATTGAAGCAAACAGAAAATAAATCAAATATTCAAAATAATAGTTCAGATCAAAACGAACTAAAAAATAAAATTATTAAAATTAATAATTTATGATGTTTAGAATGTAATAAGTATGGTGAACTATGGAGTATAATTTAATATCTTAATATATAATATTTATTTAGATCATTCAATCTTCATCAGAATATACGATTGCGTTCTTTTTATTTATTTGAATATAGTTGATAGTTAGCATTTATGGATTATTTATCAGTTATCTTCTTAAGATCAATTTCTTCTCAAGATCATATCATATAATGATATAAACCATCCAATATATTATTATATAGATTTTTATTAAAAATAAAAAATAAAAAATAAATTTAACATGTAGATGTGGTATTGCAGAAGATTATTCTATAATCTTATGTATTAATACGGAATGCGATCTCTAATACTTGTGTGTCACTTTATAATTATTATATAGATATAGATTATCTGTCAACACAGAATGCCACCCTTAATATTCGTGTATTACTTTACTATTATTATATATTTTTATTTAAAAATATAAAAAATAAAAATAAAACTTGACACATGACGTTGTGAAAGATTATTCTATAATCTTATGTGTCAATATAGAATGCCACCTCTAATATCCATGTATTACTTACTATTATTATATAGATAGATTATTATTTAAAAATATAAAAATAAAAAAAATTAACTTGTGATATTGTGGTAGATTATCTTATAATCTTACGTGCCAGCATGGAATATCATCCTTAATATCCGTGTATCACTTTACTATGATTATATAGATACAGATTACGTGTCAAAATGGAATGCCACCCTTAATACCCATATGGCTTTCGATGATCACGACTCTGTTTACTTCATATTTTTTCTCTTTTTAGAATAAAATTTAGCTATAATAATTAAATATTTTTATTTTTATCATACTATTTATATTTATATTTTTATTTAAAATATATAAATAAAAATAAAATTTGACATGTGGAGTTGCAAGAAATTATCTTATAATCTTATGTGTCAATACGGAATGCCATCCGTAATACCCATGTATCGCTTTAATATTATTATAATATTTTATTTAAAATATAAAAATAAAAAATTTAACATGCAGCATTGCGGAAGATTATCCTATAATTTTACGTGTCAACATGGAATACCATCCCTAATATTCGCGTATCATTTTACTATTATTATATAGGTTAAATATTCTTTATTTTTTATCATACTATTTATATTTATATTTTTATTTAAAAAATATAAAAATAAAAATAAATTTTATATACGGCATATTGAAAATTATCCTATAATTTTATATGTCAATATAGAATGTCACCCCTAATACTTATGTATTGTTTACTATTATTATACACTTCTTATTTAAAAAATATAAAAATAAAAATAAAACTTGTCACATGGCGTCATGTGAGATTATCCTATAATCTTACGTGTCAATACGAAATGCCACTTCTAATATCCTATATCATTTTACTATTATCACAGAGATAAATATAGATTACATGTCAATACGAAATGCCACCTCTAATATCCATATATCACTTTACTATAATTATATATTTTTATTTAAAAGAATATAAATAAAAATAAAATTTGATATATAGTATTGTGGAAGATTATCCTATAATCTTATGTGTCAACATGGAATGCCACCCTAATATCCATGTATTACTTTATTATTATTATACAGATAGATTATATGTCAATATAGAATACCACTCCTAATACACATGATGTTGCGGGAGATTATCCTATAATCTTACGTGTCAATACGGATTGCCACTCCTAATATCTGTATATCATTTATTATTATTATATATATTTTTATTAAAAATATATAAAAAAAACTTGATACGTAGCGTTACAGGAGATTATCTTATACTCTTACGTGTCCATACGGAATGCCATCCGTAATGTCCGTATATCGTTTTACTATGATTATATAGATATTAGCAGGATAAGTGTAAGTTTTGAAATTATTAAGTGTAAGTATAATTAAAAATATTTTTATAAATTATTCTAAAAAGATTTAGATCTGTGTTAGAATACCATTATCTCTTTATAGAAAACCGTTAGGCTAGTTCCCGTGGAGTGAGTCTAGTGCTTTCCTTTAACCTAGAAGCACTTGGTGAGCGTTCAACAATGTCCTTCCTTATGGTTAAAGAGAGTGAGCCCTTTGAATCCTAGTCTGACTTATTTCTTCCAAAGGCTGTCCTTAAGGGCGACTACCCAAGGCTTATTCTTATTTTATTGAATCATACTAGCTCATAGATTAAATTTAGCTACTACAGGGTTTCAGTGGAAATCTATCTGAGTCCAGCTATGAGTGTGTTTAATAGCTAATCATACTTGTATTTACAACCCAAGCAAAAGCATTCGAACAGCTTTTTCTTAAAGTGGTGATGATGATCCTATGGTAGGAGTGAAATCATGAATTAAATTGCTGAAATTTTGATCAGTTTTGGGTTCTTTTGGTTCCATATGTAGGAGTGGGTTATCCCACTCCAATGAAGTAATTCTTTGTCCACCATCCTCGATGGAGAAAAAAAATACCATCCAATCATATAGAGCCATATAGTGTAATTAATAATGAGATAGACATTTAATGCTATTTATTATTTTTTTTAAAAAAATTTCTGATGAAAATATTTTTTTCTCCATAGAGCAAGAATAATATTATTATTTTTTGATACTTTATATGACTTTCTTTGAATATATATGACATCTTAAATAATATATATATATATATATTTATAACTTTTTGTGCCCTTATATGATACTCTGTTGGTTATTATAACTTTCTGATACTTTATATGATTTCTTATGAATATATAGGACATAATGAACAATATATTACTTTCTGATGTCTTATATAAATTTCTATGAATATATATAATATTCTGAGCAATATATATAATTTTTATTAATATAAATGATATTCTAAACAATATATATGACTTTCTGAATAATGTATATGATTTTTTATGGTTATTATGACTTCCTAATGCCTTATATAACTTTCTGTTGGTTATAATAACTAATAGAATATATAAAAATTATATATATTATTTAGGATATCATATATATTCATAGGAAATCATACAAGACATCAGGAAGTTATACAAAGCATCAGAAAGTTGTAATAACTAATGTGATATTATATAAAGATACAGGAACTAATATATATTACTCAGTATATCATATAAACTCAGTGAAAGTTATATAAAGCATAAGTAAATAATAATACTGTTATTCTTTGTTCTACGGAGGAATAGGATATTTTTGATAAGAAAATTTGAGAAAAAACTGAATGATATTAAATATTTATCTCATTATTACTTGAACTACATAGCCTAATATGATTGAACGGTATACTTTTTCTCCACTGAGGATAGTGGATAAAGAATTTCTCCACTCCAGCGATATAAGTTATTGTCAGATTATTGATTAAAGAGCCGGAGCTTTGAAAAATTTCATGTGGAGCAGCATGTGATTGAGTAGATTATGCCATCAAGAATCCGCATTCTGCATTGATGGCTGGAAGTGGTTCTTATCTATTCATACCTCCATTCCCTTGGCTCATCCAAGGAGCTTGTCTACACCACTTCTGTCTTGAGGTCTAAGAAGTTGATTTTGAAGGAGATTCCAAGACATGGTTGCTGATTGGCTTGCATCGGCAGCGTTTGTGCTGACGTGCATTGGGAACATGCAGATTGTCTGCTTTTGAATTGGGAATGCTGTTATAGGCTGATGTTCAGGCCTGGATTATTTCAGAATCCATCTTACCTTATCCTTTTGTTTCTCTGAGCTTTGACCTGTATTGTATCAAAAAAAAAGAGAAAAAAGAGATGCCAAGATGATTATCAGTTGGATCGCGAGCTATACTTCTCGGTCAATGGGGTACTCACCTCTTGCAGCTGATATTTGGAACATTTGTGCGTCTCAGGAGATAAGTGTAGTTAAATGCATCTTAAAAAAGAGGCGAGTAGTGCGGCAAATTGGATCGTATCTTTTTTGACAAATCATTTTGGATCTGTGATCAGAGATTCTTTTGTAGCTACTCAAGCATCGTGACACCTCTAAAGTCCGGCTCATTTGCCCTAAGACTCTCAAAAGTTTAAGAAGTTGCAAATAAATTATAAAACTTTAAAATCGTTGTAAACTAGTCCAACCATCTATTTGGACTAACATCATTAATGGAACCAAAGAAAAAGATGAAAATACCTTCACCTCGAAGAGGCTGTCTTTTATCATTCATCTACTTGTACAAATCTTAAAGCATCCTATTCTTTATTATTTATCCATCAGCACAGATCTTAATGCATCCCATTTTTTGTCGTTCATTTGCCATCACATATCTTACCGTGCTCTTGTCTCAATCATCTATCCGTGTGCATACATCTTAAAGAGTTTTATTCTTTATCATCCATTTATTTGCATAGATCGCAAAGTGCAAAGTGCTCTATTTATGACCTATTTGCATGCACAGATCTCAAAGTGCTTTATCTATCATCTTAAAGCATTTGTTCTCTATCGTTCATCTACTTGCACAGGTCTTAAAGCATACTATCCTCAGTTATTTATCTATCTATATAAATCTTAAAGCATCTTATTCTCTATTATGTATTTGTTTACACAAATCTTGAAGAACTCTATCCTCTATCATCCAATCTGCATAGATCTCAATATACTTCATTCTTTATTATTTATCTGCTTGCACAGATCTTGAAGCACTTTATCATTTATTTTGCATCCATTTATGTTAAGTGTTCCATCCTTTATCATTCATTTGCTTGCATAAATCTCAAAGTGATCCATTCTCCATTGTCCATCTTTTTGCACAGATCTTAAAGCATTCCATCCCGTCATTCTTGATCTGCATAAATTTCAAAGTGCTCTATATACTATTATTTATATGGCTGCATAGATCTTAAAGCACTTCTTCTTTTATTATTCATCTATTTGCACAAATCTCAAAGCAATCCATTATCTATTATTCATCCATTTGCCTGAATCCTAAAGTACTTCAAGCTTTATCATTCATCCACCTATATAGATATTAAAAGGTGAAGTCATTCATCTACGGCACCAATCTCAAAGTGCTACTTTTCTCTCCTTTTAATTTTGCTATAGCAAGAACTCCTTGCTATATTAATGGGAATGACAGTTAAAGGATTTTATAGAAATTAACCTATCAAGTGATTCTAGCATCATGACGCTTTGTAACGGAGATTGGCAGCTGGACCATTTTGTAACGGTTTTGAAGTTTTAGGACCCACTTGTAACTTTCAAATTATTGAGATTTAAATATAAATAAGTCAAACTTTAAGAGATGTCTGTGTAATTTTTTTTTCTTCTAGTTGGAGGTCTTCCTGAGTAGTGTATTTTGTTTGTTGTCTCATAAAAAATCAAAAAAAATCCCCTACTTAGCCTGGGAATTCTCCATCAAGCCCTTCTCCTTGACACTAATATCAAAAAGATATTTGATTGGAGGGAGTGGGGGTCTGAAATCAGAATCGAAATGGATGACTCCCATTCTAATCATTTGATTAGGAGGAGTCCCATTCCGATTTCGATTCCAAGATAGAGGGAATGGCTCAATCTATATAGAACTCAATCCCTTCTCTCCTCTATCGATTTAAATTTTATTTCAATTTCGATTCCGATTTCGATCACGAACTAAATGCTTCAGAGGATTTGACAATTCTGATTCGGATTCCGATTCCAAGCCATTTTGATTCCTATTCTCATTCCAATTTCGATTACAAATCAAATACCTTTCAAATTCTGCCGAGCTCTGCGCCCACCGAGACACCTTCCATCAGCTAGTAATTTCCTAATAGCCAACAAGTATCTTAACTTACCCTTTGTTCCCAAATAAATATGGATGAATTTTACTAATGTTTGTTTTCAACTTCATTCAGATTTATTCATCCAAACAACTTTTTCACTGCATAAATAAAACCACACCAAAATGGAGTATTTCCAAGATTTCATTTGAAGAGAGAGAGAGAAGGGAGAAAAAGTAAAAAAAAAAAAAAAGAAGAAAGAAGAAGAAGAAGAAGAAGAGTTGCACATCTTTGCAGCTCATATAGTTTTAACCTGATAAAATTATTTAAGGGGGTGTTTGGTTCACAATCAAAATTAGAATATGAATGAGAATCGGAATGGTTTGAAATCAGAATCGAAATGGCCAAATTCCTCGAAACGTTTGGTTCATGATCGAAATCGGAATCAGAATCGAAATTGAAATGAAAATTTGAATCCATAGAGAAGAATAGGGATTGAATCTTATATAGATTGAGCCATTCTCGTTCCATCCCGGAATTGAAATGAGACTCCTTCCAACCAAACAGTTGGAATGGGAGTCACCCATTCCGATTCCAGGCCCCCACTCCCCCCAACCAATTATCTCCTAAGAGGCCAAATGATTTTACTTAATTAGAGAGGAAGAAACACCTCTTCTAAATAAAGCTATTCAAAATACTATTGTTAAATCATTTGAGAATCAAATAGAGCCTCCGTGCACATGAATTTTATCAAATCACTACGAAGCAAAATCTTACATGCGATACAAGTGCAGGTGTTATGCAGCACCATAGTAGCCGCCGTTTCCACATGGTCGGCTTATCTGTACAGCAAACTATATAACTTTGACACTGGCAACTGACAACTTGTGCCCTGTAAACAATAATTCATCTTAAGACATACGATTCCCTGTTTTCATCCCATTCTCTGAAAATATAACAGGAAAGACAAAGAAAACCCTAATTGGTATACATTCTACAAATGAAGTAATCTTTCTTTCTTTGCTATTTTTTTGTCTCAGCTCAAACAACCAAAAACTGATTGCGATGCTGATCATTATTAGAAAGACTACAAGTTGCTGACTTAGATGTTTAGCAAGAGTCTGCAAACCTGGAACAGGAGCTTACAATCTAATGGAAAGAGAGAACAAATCTTCTCGAGAAATCTAGAATGCAATAATTACATGCCCTGCTTGAGTGACCAGATGAAAATGCAATATTAATAGGCATTTCTGAATCAATAACCACAAATTTTAGCTCAATGGTTTCATTTACAAGCAACCATGTACAGATAAAACATGTTTAGCTAAATTGCCAAAAAAATTATTCACTGGCTGGCCATATTGTACCCTCTGCAATGCTGATCTACAAACTCTGCCTGCTTCTATGTAAACACTATACTGCAAAAAGATAATCTCTCAAATTCAACTCCATGAAAGAATAGAATAAAGTACCAAAGTGAGCAGTGGTAGCCCCTCTGTTTCCACCAGGTGCCAACAAGAATATGGTCCATGTAGACTTCTTTGATGCAAAATCACTTGACGTAATCTGGCGATTCTGAACTTAGCAACCATACAAGATGGTCATCCTCCACATTCTTCAATGTATCAGCAGATCCTCTACTGATGTACCAAGATATTGAAGCTGTGTCCGGTAGCCAAAGCAAAGTATTACGTTAAAACATGCAGGAAAAAAATCATAATATCTTGTAGAATGTGTAAATGAGCTTTCTTGAAATCATGCTGCCAGCAGCCAATACTACAAAGTACAAACTATGAATTTTGTTTTCAAATTTAACTAGCTATTATAGGATAGATATACAGTTTCCTGACATTATTTAATCATATAAAAGCTTTCTGACGTATTTCAAGGGCAATATAAAACTTTCAGCTGTAAAATGTTGATTCTTGCAGATAATTAAGTTCAGAGATACGGCAGCCAGGGAAGTGCCCTGAATTTGAGAGATGTATGACAAACTGTATAGAAGTGATGAAAAAGATCTGACTATCCATGAAAGAACCGTAACATTTATGAAAACAGGATTGCTGTCTAACTAAGGCACACTTTTCTGAAGACTGACAAGTAAATTTCATGAAAATATCCCATCTAGACAAGTCGAATCATAAAAAAGGCCATGTGGATATGAGTGTTAGTCAAAGAATGAGAAAGGAGTCTTTAATTTGGGGCAAATAGATTATAGAAAACCATTTCACAATCAAGAGTTAAAAATTATACATAAGACACTAATTAGGTCTAAGGCTGGAAATGGGCTCGGGCCAGCCCGATTGCGGGTCGGGCTTCGGGTTAGGCCCGAATAAATCAGGCCGGATTTGGACTCAGAAATATAGCCCATTCATTTTCGGACCGCGCTCGGGCCTATCGTTGGCCCGGCCTAGGACTAGTCCAGACCCAAGTCCGACTGCAAGCCCAACTATTCGCCTGTTCTTCTTCCGTTCTTCATTTCCTCTGACGGGGCGCGTTGCCAGGTTCGCTCCGTCGGATGGTGAAGCTTCGGAGGGGGACCACCTAGGGGCAGCGGTTTTCTCTGAGAGGCTCCGTCAGAAGAGGGATGGCTTCCGGAGCCTCCTCAAGATACCCCGGCTCTTCTTCTTCACGAGCGGGCCAAAGAAAGGCACGGCATCAAGCAGGCCCGAGAGCACCCACTGCTCAATCGGCCCAGAGGAAGAAACCCCGATCGAGCAACCCTAACACGGGCCCCCGCCACCATCGAAGAGCTGGAGGGGGATGGCAGAGAAGGATCTAGAGCTTCAAAAGTCGGTGGCCTGTGACTTGGCGGCGACGGCGATGGGGGCGTCATAGACTGGGAGGGGGACGGAGGAGTTGGCAGAGATGGAGGCATCGGAGATGGTCTTGAAGGCGGTCTCGGTGGCAGCAGTAGTGGAGGACGAGGCGGAGGAGTGCAAGTGGGCAGGCATGGGCTTGGGCCAAACAATGTCTCGGGCTGGCCCAAATGGATTCGGACCGGGCTCAGGCTTGGATTTTATACATTTATCATGCCTAACCAACCCGAAGCCCGAAATAATTTTCGGACCAGGCTCGGGTAGGGTAGGCCCGGCCCGGTTCCACCCCTAATTAGGTCCAGACCTTCTCAAGGTGCAACTTTGACAAATGATATCGATAATCCAAAGAGACACTCGCAATGGCCTAGACATGGTAGATCTATTTGGTCTTTTAAAAAAAGGACAGGAGAGACAGATGAGACAATGAAACCCTGGTTCTAGTCCTTCAAAAGATTTGGATACGCCATTCAAAACTTGTGGCATAAAATCAGTTCCTTGTATGAATGCTATTGCAATATTCATTCTGTCCTACCTGCTGCGGGAGTCATTTCCTGCTCTCTGGCTGTATGCAATAACAGTGTCCCAGAAATAACTGTTATAAATCCACACAGCTCAGAAGCTATACTGCTTACACTTTGACCAGACCAATCCTGTAGCAATTGAGAAATGGGTAAGAAATAAACCTCAACCAAAGCATCTTAATACGTAAATGTTTCTTTAACACATACCTTGAACATTATTGCACTTGCCACTATTGTAAGAGTGGTAAACATAACATAGTAAATTGGGGAGACAATTGCTGTATTGAAGGTATCAAGTGCCTGGAAAAGGTAACATGCAGAATTCATTATATTATAAAAGATGCTGATACAACTGCATAAGCAATTGCTCGAAGAGTTGTACACAACAATCGCAAAAAACAGGTATGTCGCCTAATGAGCAATGGAAGTATTTTCATCAAGCATGCATTTCAAGAACATAATCACTGGTTGTATGCAACTTGAAGCAGGGTGATTCCTGCCCATGTCAAGCTATGCAGAAACCTATAAAGAAAGATTGCAGAAATGTTATTTGTTATTAGCTCCTTTCAAATACAGTAGCATTACCCTGCTAGCATACACCACATTTTTAACTGATTATGCATTTAACTACAAACCATCAAAAATATAATTATATCTAATCCTTGTTTCAGGAAAAGAGAGAGATTCTCTCTGTATGTCATCCTTGTGGTTTGTGCTGGAGCCAAGCGCTTATAAATAGATTTTGATGCATGACGATTTTTCAGCAAAAAGGGAGCAAAAACTGCAATTTCAAACGTAACCACATAATTGTAGATTTATGTACCCATGAAGATCAAGAGTTCAATTACATCATGGAAACTTGAAATTCATCATTTAAGCACAAGCAGCGCTCCAAGTCCTGGAACTTCAAAAGTTTTGGTCAATCATGAGTCAATCAACATATGCATCAAAAGAGATTCTGATATGCTAATCATACGGTCAGAGAAACAAAGCATGTGCTGTAAGAACTCAAGTATAACTCTTAAAATACTTTACTTGAATACACAGTGCACCCAACCCTTGCATGCTTCCTCATGCAGGCATGTTTATGGAAAACTGGACTAAAGAAGAGTAAGACGCACCAAATAGCTGCAAGATTGTTGGCATCGAGTGGTGCTGATGGTTTAATAATTATAGAATGCCAATTCATGGAAAAAAGTGCTGCTGTGATGTTCTGCAGTCATTTTTAGAAAGGCCAGAAAAGAGTTTAATGAGAGAGAGTCTGCCAGAGAGAGAGAGAGAGATTTGCTGAGCAGGACCAGCTAGTCACACAGGCAACAATGCTGGGCATTAAAGAGAGTAGATGCATGGGAAAGAAAAAAGAAGCAAAGCAGGTGTTTCAAGAGAAAGTAAGAATTCAAAGTAGTACAAGGAAATAGAAATAAACAGCAAAGATAAGACAATAGTGGAAAGGTATTAGACCATGTAGAATGAAGGTCAGATGGGCAGAACATATTTTGACTGATTTTCTTAAAAAATGTTGGATGGATAAAAGGCGGGAAAGAAGAGTGAAAATTTGCACAAGTTGTAAACACAGGTGAAATTTTAAGAATAAATGCTGATCAAACAAACATGGGATGGCACTTATTAGCCAACGACATCAAGAATAACTAAAATATGGATTGAAGTCATCAAGTGTATCTGGAAAGACCAAGAAGTGTACCAATGGGAATAAAGCAATCACGAATTGATTTGTTATATGTACATCTTAAAAGACTGAGGAATTTATATGTCACAATTAACAGAGAAGAAAAAGAAGCAGGAAAAATGTGAGTAAAACTGTTATTTCTAATTGGAAAGGAATTATGAACTAGTTTACATTTTACAAAAGAAAGGAATAGTTTTTGTTGAAAGAAAAGAGGAAAAGGTGGGGATAAGAATTGTCAAGCATGTTTTTTAATTTGCATTGTAAAATATCATACTTAAACCAAATGACAGTAGGCAATGACTGAGAAGAAAATTAACACAAGCAAGTTGAAGTTTGAAAACATAAACAAATATGAAACCAGGGTTGTAAAAACAGTACTGGATGGCATGCCAATTTTTTGAAACACAGATACAATACCATGTACCAACACATGGTGCAGGACTGCATCCCCTACTGAGACATGGTGTACTGTTGCTGGTTTACTACTTGTGCCATCCCATTCTGGCAGTTCTTAAAAATTGTACGAAACATCGAGTGATGCGTGTCAAAACATGACCCATATAACAGTCTCAAAATCAGATAAAGGTTGAGGGCTGATGATGAGTTGAGGACCATTTATAAGAAGACCAAATTAGAGAATTTATGATGATTCACTTTAAACATGTCGTGTACACACATGGACATGCATGCATGCATATCTGCATACAAGTGTTTGAGCATGTGTCAAGCATAAGGTTAGAACTGAAAGTGATGAACAATGCAAGTCACTAATAAAAGCTCAATAAGGTAATATGTACTTAGGTTTAAGCTATATTTACTTGCATGGATTCAACAGTGATGGCCTTAACAACATGTAAGTTTAAATATGAAATACAGGAACAAGATTTTTGTCCACTCTAATATGACAGTCCAATTGTGCATTCATAAAATACCATTTTTCTACAAGAGAAGAAAAAATAAGTATTATTGTGGAAGATAAAAACAGCATTAATGTTACAGTCAAGGCAACAAGCAAAAATAAAGCAGTTGCATGTGCATATTACATCAAATATAGCAATTCTATCATCAGAGAAATGATTCAACTGCTTTTATAATTGAAATCAGAACCAGATATAGCAAGGTTAAGGCCTATTAAAAAATAAGATCTCCTGCAGCTTGCAACTTTTTCTCATAATGTAATTGGATTTCTATTGAGAGGAAATTGCACATCTCATGTTTAACAAGGATATGAAACAAAGAATGCAACTGACTTTAGTTCTAGAATCCGTTAGTTCTTGGGTTCATGATAATTTTATTGCTTTCAAAATTGAAGATGCCCATATAACAATTTTGATAGGTCGGTGCTTGCTGAATTTCATATCTCTAATCTCGAATCTAGAAAAGTTAAGGCACTTGTAACTAAATTGTACTGACCCAAGACCTCACCCAAAAAGACTAGCTGGCAGGTATTTACTTGGGTTTCTTGATCTTGTATAAGTATCCAAAATTTTTCCAGCGAATAACCGATGTGAAACTAAATACATACCTGCATGAGTCCTCACATACTCCCTCCATTTAAGCCCTGACGTCCTTGTCAGGCTAAAAATCCAAAGCCATGCATCCATTCATAAACACTACAACCGGCCCATGGTCAACCCCAATGGCTGCAATCTTCCCTAATTGATATAGGCTATGGATTGGATCGGCTCTAATATCATTTGTAGCAATCCCAGAGCTCACCCAAAAAGACTAGCTAGAAGGTATTATTTGGATTCCTTAATCCTATATAAGTATTCAAGATCTTCTCAGTGAATAACTAATGTAGGACTAAATATGGTCCCACGCAGGTCCTCACATAAATGGATCAAATCCACTGCTCTCTTCTGTGGAACTGAATTGTGAAGGTGAATCTAGAGGTCATGTTTGTCTTCTGGTGGTGGTGTTATAAGGGAGACCACAAGCAAATTAATTTGGGTTTTACCTCCTTTCATGGGTTTGGTTCCAATGATTTAATAAAATGAGTGCCTTCTTGATGGGCTGAAATTTTGAATCCAACGAGGCTCCTCTTCTATCATTTGGAATCTAATGCTCAAAAATTGGTTAATATTCTGGATCAAAGTTCTTGGAAGCTTTGCTAACTGGTTCAGAAATTCAGATTGGTGACTTACCAAATCTGTGGTGGTTCCATATATATTTAAAGAACACAATTTAGCGAAGGATCATATGGCAAATTCAGCTTGTGATACCCAACAAAGAGTTGTTTTCAGCTCTTTTAGCTCGCTTCAAGTTGGCACAAAATGTTCTCTAACAGTGGTTGAGATGGGCTTTTGATAGCCTAGATTTGTATTTATGTAAGATTCCCCACAAGTAAACTCATGGACATTTTTTCCCTGTTACATTTATTTGCTCTCCATTGTAATCCTTCTTTTATTTAAATAATCCATGCTAAACCCCCACCCTGGACATGGGGTTATTTTTCTCAAACAGAAAAAAAAGGGAATATAGACAACATGCAGAGAGGTACTTGCAGGTAAAACTGATTTCAGCCATGAGTACAAATTCACATACAACTGACACAAATCAGGTCCTAGTAAAAAGAACTGAGAAGCTAGAACTATAGCCATGTAAGAAGTAATAATATTTTATGGGATCATGTAGGGTCATCCATGCTAAGACAAATTAATTCTGGAAATAAAATTCTACAGATATTGCCCTTAACTGTATTTTATTAATAACGACCATCAACTAGCACAACATGAAGCAATTATAAGTAGTTGCACTCTAAACTGTTATATACTGCAAACCAGGATTCAAGCAACTATCTGGAGATAGAAAATTTCAAGACAAACAAAATAAATTTTTTGAAGGATAATCACCTATAGAGGCCTTAGACAAAGCATAACTGAAAAATGGTTCCATGGTTGAAAGCATAGAAAGAATAATCACATAAAAATGAAAATACATGTTAAGATTATCGGCAAGCAGTCTTAGAAGCAAACCCTTTGAAGTTGGCACAGGAACATCACAGGAACCCCATATAGAATTGATAGATAATGTAAATTTTGTAAAAACTTTGATATTCTATGGCAATCTGGAGTATTGTAGGATGGAAATGATTAGAGTATCATGAATAAAGACCAGAAGCCATTATCAAGAAAAAGGCTCACAGGCTGAGGCCATGGCTTCAACTAACAGAGACATCAAATATCAAATAGTAACATCCAGTAGAATGCACATGGTACAGACCTTGTTCAAGTAATTCAATTGAGTGGTGACACAAATGACAGCAACTGTGACGAATAGCCATGTCTGCGGATAAGTAATCTGACTTATTCCCTCCAATGTAAGTTTTACTGCAATTCCAATGGCCTTGATGCTAACAACCTGTATGCCATCAGGACAAAGAAACTGAGCTTGACAATAAACAAGACAAGAAATTTTACCACATTTATGGGTACAGAAAATCCTGATAACCGAGTTCATGTGATTCACATTTGTGAGCTCAAGTTAACACAATTTACCGTTAGTGAGCCCATTAGAGAGCAGATACCCAGGTAAACCATTATGTTGTTGTGTCCATGACGAGGTTCAAAGTGTAACACCAATGCCAAGACAATTGCTAATGTAGCAGCACAGTAAACTAAAAAGCTGCAGACAGGACAAATGCAATAGGAGAAATTAATTACATCATAGAACTGCCTAGGCGTTTGACAAACAGTATTGCATAGAAAAATGAGGACTATTGTCTGTGATACCAGGTTGAGTAGCCAGATTCCAAATTTCTTCTACGGAACTTGGGGAACGCTCCTGAGGTGCATGAATTACTATAACAACTGAACCAACGATGCAGGATATACACCCCAAAACACCTAGTTTCTGTAATCTTTCCTCCAGCATAAAGTGTGCCAAAACTGCACTGTTTGGTCCATCAAAATATAGATTCACAAAATCAATAGGATTCAATTATATATTACTAAGCACAGAAAATGTTTCTTAGTGTTACCTGACAATAATACTCAATGCACCAAGAGGAGTTACAAGAACTGCAGGGCAAAACATAAGCAACAAATTTGCCACCTCGCCTACCGTCACTGGTTGTAAAGAAACTTGAGTTCAGACAAAGATATTTTGCCCCTCTGCTACACTAATAACTAACAAAAGGCTATGAGTATGGTAAATTATGACTCAATATCTACAAATAGCTTACTTGTTACCATTCCGGCCACCATAAAGGCTCTAATAGGTATGCATACCCTCCAAAACCTACAGTACAAAGAAATAAGAAACAATCAGAAACAAAGTTGAAAATGTGCAGCAAAACAATGAAGTCCTGATAGAGGAATAGCATAGAAGATTGAAAGATCGGCCCCCTGTTTGAAAATCTGTAAGTTACTAGATGGAAGTATGCCAATGCATTGCATTATTTTTATTCTCAAAGTTCATGGTGATTCAAAGCCCTCTAAGCCAAGGAAACTGAATAAAGAAACAATGAAAAGAGAAAATTAATTGGTATTTTCCACCAATAAATGATGCTTTCCTAGATAAAATTCGCCTACATGCTCCTCCAACACCTAACCATTAAGATGGAAAAATGATGTGGTAACAAAGGTGTGGTGGTTTTTCTCTAACTCCAAGCAGAAGTATGAATCTTGTTAAAAGACATATGACAACTGCATCTCCACACCAATCTCAATCTCATGAGAGAATTTGAGCCACAAGAAGAAATAAGGATTGAAGTTTCCGACTTGAAAAGTGAGGAATAGTTTAGGATGATACAAATTATAACTAGTTAAGAATCAGCCTTGCCATTCAGCCAGCGAAGTTTCAACTAAAAAATGATTCATAAATAGGGCAAGAATTTGGTAGTCATAAAAGAATGTACAAAGTTCCAATAATAAGAAACTAATCAATCCCAAGATATAAAAACTGGGTCTAATCAGTAGAAAAACTTTTCTTTTAGAGATCATGATCCATAACTGGTTTCATGATGAGAAAAAAAAAGAATAAACTTTTGGTTCTTTTAGAAGTTGAGTTTCCAAAAGTGCCTGTAACATATGGCAGCTTGAATATTTCATTTTAATGTGAATATTTTATGTCATGGACAAGTTCCTTTTTAGGATTGTGGCACATAAGAATTGGAAGATAAAACGCAGTCCAAGGGCATTGCACTCATTACATTGTGCATCTTTTTTCTATTGTTCTTCTTTCTTATTCCACCTATTGTGCCAACCAAAGATCCAGCTCGCCAACTCTATATGTATAATTCAAGTATGGAAGATACCTAAATTCTATGGAGACATGCTTGCACGTTCTGTATGGTGTTTGTTTGTTAAACACCTTCTTTATCACTATGTCCTCTCTCTTTCTTCACTTTTGTATGTTGATTGGATTAAGTTTCTTAACGTTTCTTCTTCAGCTATATTTGCCTTTTCCTTAAATTTTGCAGAAGAGAGAAAAGGGGGCGGTAATATCAATGGGCCATAAAGTGGTGTAAAATCCTATAAAGAAAATAGAAAGATACTTACGAAAATGGTTTTGGCATGTCACTAAGGCAGAAGATGGATTATGAGGCATGGCATAATTCAAAAAGAAAGAATTAAAGATCTTGCCCCAAAGACATTGCAGAACACAGAGCCTCAAGACAGAGAACAAAAAAGGTTTGTCTTTTGCAATGAGATTGCTTGAAAGCATGGAAATGAAGAGAAAGCATACGAGGTTGCTTTTATGAATAGTTGGTCGTTGTTGGTACTTGAAGACACTAATTCAGCAAACCAATGTGATTAAGCAACATTTCGCATATAAGAGTCTAGCACATCTGATGCATGCAAGAGGAAATGTTGATTTATTATCTATCTTGATCCCATCTAATCAGCAACAACAAAAAAAAAGAATCTATTACTTAATTTTCTTCATTCTCTCCTTGAGAGAGAGAAGATTAAAACAAGTTGCGTGCTTGTTGGAGATGGGAGTCGCTATAGAGTTATGAAGATTGGAGATGTGGAGGTGCCTTTTCTTGGTGATTCAGGGAGAGCAGGGGTTGGAAATATGGAGTCAATGAATCGATAGTTCAATACTGCAACAAGAGAGTCCGCACTATAATGCTAGAGACAATTATAAAAGTTTGTTATATTGTTAAAATGATATATGAGGGAAAGAGAAGGGAGCAGAGGATGACAGATTCATGAAACATGCAGATAGCAGTTGATTGATATATTTAGGCACTTGACTTTGTATCTGTTTTTTGATTCTTAGATCTTCTAGCTCCAATTAGTAGGTCAGGAGATGTTTGAGTAAGAGGCATTAATTAAATGTAGGAGACATCAACATGTACTGCATTTATGTGTTTAAAAATGATAAAGTTAATACATTGGAATATCAAGATTTTCATATCTAAATCACTAGCCACTCGGTAAAAATTACAATTACTTTCTTAGAATTTGGTATTACATGAAAGAGAGTGGCTAAAACAGATATTTCAAACATTGCTGGATTGTATTGATCATAAGCATTAGCTATATGGACTTGGAAACTGTTTCCCAAGGACTTCTAATCTGCAGAGCCATACCTTTTGTAAATAAGCCTAAAATCTCAACAAAAAAAAGCATAGGGCTATCAATGTATGAATTTTAGATGATAATGCGATCTTCGTGTACTTTTCGTAAGAGATGCATTAATTATGAGGAACAATAAGCGATCACAAACATGAATGAAACGGTAATTCCATACTCATTGGGCATTAAAAGCATCAAGATTAGATTTTTTTTTTTTCATTGCATATATTTATCGATCCTCGAATCGAAAAAAAAAAGGATGACAAGATCTCGGGTTTCTGACCAGCAGGAGTGCCGCATTTCCCGGCGCGCTTGAGCCCCTTCTTCTTCAAAATGAAGCTGGCTCCGATGAATGCGCTCGAAACCACGGCCAAGGTCAGACCTTTCGTGTTGTCCGATACCCGCATCATCCCTTCCATTCCCCTTCCCTCCTCCCTTCTATCCCACTTCTAAATTCTCCCTATCTTTCTCTTAATGTTCCTCTCTTCGCCTTTTCTAGATACAGAGAGGTAGGAATTCAGAATAAAAAGGCGAGAGATTGCCCGCAAGATCGAAATCAAACAGGGGCGAGCTCCAAATCGAAATCTTCCTCCCGCCTCCAAAATTTTGAATCCCAGCCAGAGAAAAAGACTTCTCCTTTGTCGTCTCCTAATCTATGCGCGAGAGAGACGGAGAGAGAAGGGTAAAAAGGGTGGGCGAAAGCGAGGGCGGACGGGGTTGGTGCCGTTTAACGTGACTGGGTGTCGGAAGTCCGGTTTCGTTCTGGTTGCGTCCCCGTATTACGGTTAAAAAGAAAGAAGAAATCTGCTTCGCAAATCGCATCCCAAATGTTGTACCCAGTTACATTTTACCGGACGGGCCCGTGCCACGTTTTGGGTATCACTGCTGGGCTCCGACGAAGAGGAGAGATGGTGATGGCAATTGGCCGAAAGGGAACGGCCTTTTAACAGCGGGGGCTGGAACACCCCCGCTGGGGACCAGGGCGTAGGACGCAGGGAACGCGTAGGGCCCGCTGAGTGCAGCGGGTGCACCATCTGGTTTACAATTTTGCTATGTAAATAGGGGTGGTGATTTGGTCTGGGATCAGTTAGGATCAATCTTCAAATTAAATCAGTTTGTATCAATTTTCTAAAATTGAAACTAGAATTGAATTGATAATATAGAGAAATGCATTCAAATCGATCCAAAGAATGTATTCCACATAATTTGGTCTATCAGATTTGCGCATGAAGATTTTGTCAAATGGACAGTCTATTGAATACGCTAAAGGGATGTTTGGTTGGGGAGTGGAGGTCTAGAATCAGAATCAGAATCAGAATGGATAACTCCCATT
>KE505640.1:36248-53266 GCA_000441515.1 Elaeis oleifera
TTGGCTATTTTGGTACACAAGGCAAGCTTCATTTATTATCAATAATAAAGTCTCATAGATTTAAATTATAACTCTTACTTAGAGGTTATTAGAATTCCATATCTGAAATCTTCATGTTCTATTGAGTTGTTCAAGTTAATATATGCCGGGTTAGATGATCTCTATAATTTGCTATAGTCCTTCCTATTTAGGCACAAGCTTTCCACTATTACCTTATCGGGTCATCTTGGCTTTTCAAAGGATGAGATACCCTTGTCGGAAGAACTTTGGTTTAACCCCACAGTATTGAGTTGCTCAATGTTGATGAGCGACTATCTTGATACGAGCATATTCTCGAGTTTCATCTAGCAAATCTAGATCAACATGGTGACTTTTAGCTTGGTCATCATATGTCTCCATCCGATAGAGTGGAATGCCAAGCTCCACAAGAATGATGGCTTCAATACCATAGAGAGATTGAAAAGAGTTTTGTTGATCAGAGTCTAATGTGTGGTATGATATGCCTATAGAATACTGGACAGCTCATCCACCTAGAGGCCCTTGGCTTGATCAAGTTTAATCTTCAAGCCATACAAAATGGCATGGTTAATTACCTCGGCTTTTTCATTGACTTGAGGGTGATTGACCAAAGTGAGCTATTAGTCGATGTCAAGTTTGAAGCAGAATTCTTTGAATTAGGCATTGTCACATAGTTGGCTGTTGTCAATGAAGAGGACCCAAGAAATTTCGAATTGGTAGATGATGAACTTCTTAATGAAGCTCCACGTGATCTCCTCAATAATCCGAGCTAAAGATTTTGCCCTAATCTATTTTGTGAAGTAGTCAACAGTGACAATGAAGAACTTTCCTACCCAGTAGCTTGTGGGAAAGAACTTAGGATGTCCATTATCCATTAGACAAATGGCCATGGAATACTGATTAGGGTCAGCTCCACAACTAGTCAATGTAGAACATTGGCATGCCTTTGAATTTTTTAGCGAATTGAGCTGCATTTTCTATAGTGTGAGCCAATAATATCCTTGCTTTAGTACTTTATGCATAAGGACCATACCCTCCAAGGAACATATACCTTTACGGACTTCTCAAAGGGCATATCTAGCTTTGGTGGATCAGTGGCATTTAAGGTATGATAATGTAAAAGACCTCTTATATAATTGCTCTCCAATCAAAATATACTGAGTTGCTTGATGAATAAGTCCATGAGCTTCCTAATTAATTGGTAAAGAGAATCATTTTCTTGAGATAATTGATGATGGGATCCATCCAATTCTGCTCGGACATTACTTGGAGTACTTGGTCATGAGTTTCGCCGATGCTTGATCTATCAAATATTTTGAAATAGGTAGTTCTACTCAAGTCAGAGCATTCTAAGTTGGCTAATTTAGAGAGAATGTTTGCCTTCATATTTTTTTCTGGAGGTATCTACAAATTTTAAACTTATCGAAGTAGAGAAAATCTCCTTTTCATTTTGCAAATACATCACCATAGTTGGGTCTCAAGCTTTGTACTCTCGTCGAACTATCTCCATTAGATTCTATACTTGTTGGATGACAAATTAAACTACTTCATCGTCACTATTTTGAGAGCTGGCTGTACAGTCAAAGACTACTGCCAAAGGATAGGCTGGAATTTATGGAACTTCTATTAGGGCTGATTGGTGGAATAGTGGTTGTTCTGTCGAGATTTCATCACTCTCAGATTTGTATGAAATCCTTAAAAGAAGAGGATCCTTCATTTAACGCCAATCTATTACTGCTCAAACTATGATCTAACAGGATAGACATATCCGGCGGGAACGCTTTGATGCTTAAATCAAGTAGAGTTTTGAGAGGAAGAAGGAGTAGTGTGAGAGAGAAGTATTATATGTGGAAGTTTTCTCATCATACCTAAGGGTCTCTTATGTCTGATATTTATAGAAGTGAGTATAAGAATCTTCGTGATTGAGATTATAAGATTAGTGGATGAGCGTTGTCAAGCTCTTTCTTTATTTGTTGATTGGGGTGGTGAAGATATGCTTTATCAAGTGCACCGTGATTTAAACATTTGCTTTATCTACTAGTCAGTTATGATATGCTTTTTTGAGAGGATAAAGATCGCTCCAGGCTATAAAATTTGCTAGTTATTTTTAGATTTGATTCACCATTGATTTCACCAGATACATATCATCATTTGATTGGCAAGCTAAGCTGTCGAGCAAAAATGTTGGAATGACAAATTGTACCTACATTAGAAATCTTTCCTACAGTTCGTCAGACCAGCAGAACTTCTTGCCTCACCCTTATCAATCTCAATACACAAAATCTAGCTCTTATGGAAGTTTATGTTGAAGCTAGATACACCTTCAAGTCCATGTAGGATTGCTTTCAGCCATGATGATATGCAAAGTAGAAGTTTGTCAGCTGCAAACTATAAGCTTTTGATTCTACTGAAAACTTATTTCCTCCAATGTCCTTAATAATCCCAGTATCCAAGTTGCTTGAGTACTCTTGAAAGAACATGATTGGCCAAGATGAAAAGCATGTTGGAATCAGGAAGACTGGGAAATGATCACAAGAGAGACTTAAAAAAAAAAACTAATTAATATATAGCTGAACATGAAATAGAGGAATAAATAGAGATACTTTTGTGTCTGGAAAGAGGATAATTAAAAATTACTGCACACATTCACTGAAAATATTGCCTACATATAGGCTTATGTAGAAACTGATTTGCTAAATATACTCAACAACTCAAACCACTCCTGCATGATCTCAACAATTCAATAACTACTTTTTGAATTGCAAACACTTATTCAAAGACATATGAGACACAAGTAAATTCTTGAATCACACTTTAACACTCCCCCTTGATTCAAAAATGTAAACTCCTAGTTGCAACTTGAATAACACATGCTTTTCTTAAGGAAGTAACTTGGTTAACATATCTGTAACTTGTTCGTTTGTGCTGCAAAACTTTAGGTTGATATTGCCATTTGCTATCAGCTCTCGAATGAAATGGTGCTGTATATATATGTGCTTGGTTCTCCCATGAAAGTTGGGTTCTTTGACATTACTATTGTCGATCTATTATTATCACAAAATATTTTATTAGCTCCCTTTTACTCTTGATTAAAGTTCTACCAGTAATCTTCTAAGCTACATAGCTTGCTAGATATGCAGAGGAAGTTGCAGCCATGCATTCAGCCTCTGTTGATGACAAGACTACTATTGGTTGCTTGTTTGAGCTCCAAAAGACTGCTCCAGAACCAAGATTGAAAAATTTTCATAAGTGCTCCTTCTATCATCTAAAGGATTAGCCTAGTCACTTTCAGAGAAGCCAATTAATTTAAAATTAAAACTATAGTATACCAAATCCCATAGTCAACTGTTGCTGCAATGTTAATCAAAATTCTTTTGGCTGCCCTAGGGTGGTGTTTTGTTGGATTATGCATAAACTTGGAAACAACATTAACAGAAATAAATATTGATCAAGTATGTGTTAGATAAATCAAACCACCAACCAAGTTTTGATAGTATCTTCCATCTGTTTTTCTGTGCCATCATCAAGCTGTAGTTAATTTCTTAGTCACATTCATTGGTGTTGCAGCCATGTTGCAATTAAGCATATTGAATCTTCCAAAAAGATCTAATGCACATTTCTTTTGTGAAATAAAGACTCCATTTTTTCCTTGCTTCACTTCCAGCTCAAGAAAAAAATGCAGCACACCTAAATCTATCTTCTCAAACTATCTCATCATACAAGCTTTAAAATTAGTAACAAGAGAATAAGAGGATCCAATGTAAATCATGTCATCAACAAATAAACAAACTAACAAGAAATCATGCTTCCCCTACTGCTTTCATGAATTAGTTTACTTTACCATGATTGGTCTTGACTGCAACTATTCCTTTCCTTCAACTTGAAGCTGCTTATCATCTCCAAGTCTGACTTGCATCTTGTGTGACTCATCAAGCTCTCTAAACATTGATCTCTTGTAGGGCTAGAATTGGGTCCGGGTTGGCCCAAGGCTTAGGCCGGCCAAAGCCTATCAAGATGGGCCGACTTCGAATTGGGCTTTGGGCTCGGCCCGAAAAAATTGGATCGGATCTAGACTAACATTTAGAGCCCATTTAATTTCGGGCCGGGCTCAGATGTACCTTTGGCCTGGCCTAAGCCCGATCCAAACCCGAGCCCATTCAAAGCCCGATTTTAAGCCCGGTTGAAATCAGATAATTCTGAGTAATCTCAACCGTCTGATTGGATTTCAATATTTGATCTGAGTGTTGCAGACGATCAAGCTCAAGTCTGAGTATGGGCTCCACCGTCTCTATTTATGGAACCTGGCCGTTGTCATTTTCAAGGCCAAAGAGGGAGCAATCTAAGCCAAACAACAGCCACGATTCAGTCTATCACTTAAATATAATATATTTATATATATTCTCCACCATAGGTCGCTTTTAGCCATAGATTGGTGAGAGTGAAAGTGGGATATGATAAGAAGTTAGTGGGAATTGAAACCGAGGCAGAGAGCAAATGAAAAAGTGGGTGGGGATTAAAAAGCAAAGAGATTTCTTCCTCTCGTTAGTTATTTTTATTTTCGGATCACCATCATTCTCCACCCTCTTCTATCTCTTCCAGATAAGATTCCCATCCGTGAAGAAGACTTGTTCCTTTTTCCTCCTCATTTTTAGCATGAAACAAGACGGCCACCATGGAGGACTTCTGGAATAGTTAGTTTCTTAAATCTTTATTTGTTTTTGATTTTTTGTTCTGGATATTAATTCTTGATTTTTTTCTTTATTTGGATCTAATCGATTCTCGAATCTTTTTCATGATCTTTTCGAAGATAGTACATGGAGTGCGAGTGTTTGACAACTATGAGGTCGGTGGTGAGGGAGCGATTGGAGCGAATGACAGAGTCATGGTAGGAGAGAAGAGTACCGGCAGCGATGGACGGGATCCACTATAGACAGCGTATCACAGTAAATTTTTTTTGGTTGGTCTAATCGGATTCAGGCTAGGCTTGGGTTTGGGCTTGAGCCGGGCCTAGGCTGGACTTTTTCAAAAGTTTTGGTTTAAGCCCAGCTTGAAGCCCAAAAAAATTTCGGCCGGGCTCGGGTAGAGGTGTGGCCCGGCCCATTTCCAGCCCTAATCTCTTGCCTGACATATGGTTGAAGTAGCCACTATCCACAAACCAAACATCCCTTGCAATTTCATGCAAATATAAATAGGTCATGAACAACTTACTTTCCTCTTGATCTTCTTCTCCATAACTCGTTTATTTTTCTTGCTCTAGCAGTTCGCCTCCATATGTCCAAACTTCTTACAATGATGACATTATTTTCCTTGTTCTAGCAATTCGCCTCTATATGTCCAAACTTCTTATAGTGATTACATTGAACAACATTCCTCTGATTGAATGACTTCTTTTGCACAAACTGCATAGCAGATAGACCTCTACCATGGCCTCTTCCATAAAAACCATATCTACCTCGACCTCTACCTGCTACTTTGTCAATTTGAGTGGCTGCCTCCCAATTAACCTAAAAATCCTTTTCTTCACTCTTTTCAAGTGTTCTGTTCAATCTTGCTTCCGGAGCTTGAAAAAAATTCATTAGTTCATCAAATGAAAAAGTAGCTTGGTCTTTGGACTCCTCAATTGCAACAATAACATGATCAAACTTAGATGTTAGACTTCATAAAACTTTTGCAACAACAGTTTTGTTGGAGGAAAATCTGCACGGTCCATGAATGTGAAGAAGCGCAGGACCCAGAATGACCAAGCCCAATTCTGGAGAGCATAGAACCAGGCCTGGCTCATGGTCGGTCCCAGTGCCCATGCTTGACTCTCGGATAGCCAGGTCTGAGAGGAGGTGGATATTAAGGACTCATCGGCAAAACTTGATGGATCCTCTTCGGCACCATGGCAAGCCCCCGGGCGCCCGATCCACCATAGTCTAATTTTCAGGGATACCTGCCAAAGTACAGACCAACGAAGCATCCCTTCTTGAGCTGGAGTTTCTTATTGAGCAGTCCTCGATGGCACTTAGATTCCGCACCTTGTGTCCTCCCTTCTGAAAGACTACCTACAGACCACCCCTGATGGCTCGCCTGACACTACCGACACAACCTCAGACTCTTTTCGACGATCTAGGCATGCAGATTACCCGCACGTGACCTAACGGGATCCTAACAAACTCTTAGAATGTGATGGGTAGGACCCCCTGATGGAATCCCAATAAATTTTCAAAACGTGGTAGATAGGATATCCTATCCGGCCACTAGTACATGGCCATACGTCATGGCAAACACCCACGACTAACAATCTGAGCGGCAGACAGACAGCAAGAGACCAAGCTCGATAGCCTACGAATCGGAACCTAACAACCTCTAGGCTTTAACTATAAAGGAAGGTGACAAAAGGAGACCCAAGGTAGGCCATTACTCTGCCTCTTACGCTCCTCCCTCTGTTAAACGAGATACTGACTTGAACATCAGAGGATTCTCATCGGAGCCATCTCCAGTCTGAACTTTTACTTGCAGGTTTTCCTCTGGAGCATATCAATCTCAACTGTCTTCACCTTCTCCGGCATCGATCGATATCTCGCACCAACAGATTTGGCGCTAAAGGAAGGGGGCATAATTTTTTGCCCTAATTCGGAGGAGTGCAGATCAAAGCATGGTGACCATGGCACTGCGAAGAGCATCATCTCACTACACCAATGCTACCGCACAGTCGATGGAAAGCCAAGCTAACCATGCTGCTCCATTGGCAGCTGCAGAAAAAACCTCCGCTCTCGCTACTAGCAGCGATGACGGTGGAGCAGTTCGACTTATTATTTCGATAGGTTCAAACTCTAATGGCTGCTGTCCAGTAAATTCAGACCCCCTCGACACCTGTGTCGATAGCGCCACCAACTCATCAAGCAGCTCCGACCCCACCCTCAGTAGTGCCACCACCAGACCCAATGCCACAGGCAGCAGCTCCATTACTGGATCGACTAGGAGATGTTCCTCAAGCCCTTGGGGACGACAGACCCACCAAAGCCATCCCCTGCACTCGAAACTCGGATAGCGGTGACCTCTCAGTCTCCCATTGGGGCATAATTCAACCTCCGATCGACAATCTCCTTGTCAGTCGAGAGCCTACACACGCCAGGTTCCCGATGATGATTGGTGTTTCCAGGATTTGTATCGACGGATCGACATAATCCATCCCCAGGAGCTGGTGCCATATGATAGGTTTGGCGGAAACCCACCTTTCGGCTCTCGAATTATGCAGGAATCTTTGCCTCACCATTTTAAGATTTCTTAACTCAACAGCTATGATGGAGCGACAGACCCCATCAACCACCTAGAGAGTTTCAAAATGGTGATGCTTCTTCAAGGAGTGACTGATGGGATTTTATGCCGAGCATTTTTCTCCACACTGAAGGGGGCAGCTAGATGTTGGTATTCAAGTTTGAAGTCGGACTCAACCCACTCTTTCAAGCAGTTGAGCTTGTTCTTCATCGCACAATTTGTTAGCAGTCATTGGCAGCAAAAACGATCAGACTACCTCCACACCATCAAGCAAAAGGTGGGAGAGACCCTCCAATCATTTATCGACCACTTTAATATGGCTACTCTTAAGGTGCGCGATCTGAATCATTCGATCGTGATGTCCGTGATGATGAGCGAACTATAAAAGAATGATTTGAAAAATCATTCATCAAAACTTACCCTCGAGACTTTCCTGACCTATTGGCAAGGGTGGAGAAATACGTTCGTTTGGAAGAGGCCTTTGTGGAGGACGAGACTCCCGCCAATCCCATGGATGGAGGTGGAGATAGGATGTGGAACAAGGAATCATCACCCATGAGGGAGGTGGGAGTGCGTCGGCGTTCAAGATCACCTTTTCACCGTCAGAAGAATGGGCCTCCGAGTAACTCTCGGCCCATAAACTCCCAAAGGAGGAATCAGCGAGCCTTGTCACCATCGAGGAGATACAACAACTACATCTCACTGAACACACCAAGGACTCAGGTACTCATGAAAATGAGGAGGCAGCTATCGGAAGCAAAGAAGCTGCGAACAAACCCGACTCGGAGGGATCCGAACAAGTATTGTTATACCATCAGAATCACAATCATAATACGGAGGACTGTATCCAACTTCGTTATGAAATTGAGAATCTCATCAGATGTGGCCACCTTGATGGATTTATCCGACGTCGGGGGGAGCGGCACAACGAACGATCGAGGTCACCTCAATCGGTGGGGCGACCTCCGTAGGTGGAACAACAAGAGGATCGACCCCCTCTTGGCATTATAAATACCATCACAGGGAGACAAAGCAGAGGTGATGACAGTGGAGAAAGAAAGATGGTAAAGAAATAGTAGACTGAGGACCTCATAATCTTTATCGAGAAGGATGCTCAAGGGATCTAGTTTTCGCATAATGATGCGATAGTTATAATGCTTAATATCGAAAACTAGATGTACACCACATCTTGGTCGATAATGGAAGTTCCTCCGACATCTTATTTACGCTACTTTTGTGAAATTTGGATTGTCCACTACTCAAATAGGGAGAACGAACTCTCCACTTGTCGGATTCACAGAGGCCACTATCTCGATGGAAAGGGTCATCACCTTGATAGTAAAAGCTGATCAATACCCATGTCGATCCATCGTCCCAATTGATTTTCTGATCGTTCGAGCATCTTCAGCATATAATACGATTCTCAAGCAATCAGGCCTCAACACGCTCCGAGCCATTGTATCCACGTATTATTTGAAGATAAAATTTTCAACGATGATGGGAGTCGGAGAAGTCCATAGGGACCAAGACCTAGCACGTCACTGTTACAATATCGCCCTTTGAGGAAGCGAACCTACTGAGTCCTACCCCATTGAAGGATTGGACACTCATGATGAGTTAACTGAGGAGAGTGGGACATCGATCGAGGACCTCGTATCTATTCCTTTGGCAAACGAAAATCCAGAGCACACATTCGGATCGAATCCAGCCTTAATCAGGTATTGAGATCTCGATTAGTTCTTTTTTGCAGGAGAATGCGGATGTTTTCGCCTGGACACCAATGGATATGCCGAGCATTGATCCCTTAATGATGGTGCACTGACTTAATGTCAACTCGCGGCATCATCCATTCAAGTAGAAGAAGCATAATTTTGCCCCTGAGAGACAAAGGGCGATAGTCGAGGAAGTAGATAAACTGCTGCAAACGGACTTCCTCAGAGAAATGACTTACCCCGAGTGGATTGCAAACGTGGTGCTGGTGAAGAAGGTGAATGAAAAGTGATGCATTTGTATCAACTTCGTCAATCTAAATAAGGTCTACTTGAAAGATAGCTATCCCTTGCTAAAAATTGATCAGCTGATCGATGCCACATCGGGGCAAGAGCTCCTCACCTTCATGAATGCCTTCTCCAATTATAATCAAATCCGAATGGCATCGGAAGATGAGAAACAACAGCTTTCATTACAGACATGGGACTTTTCTATTATAGGGTTATGCCCTTTGGTCTAAAGAGTGCATGTGTGACTTATCAGTGCCTCATAAATAAAATATTCAAAGATCAAATCGAACGGAACGTGAAAGTGTATGTGGATGACATGCTTGTTAAGAGTAAAATCTCTAGAGCCCACATTGAAGATCTCAGAGAGACTTTTATCACCCTCCAAAAGTATTAGATGAAACTCAATCCTATGAAGTATGCTTTTAGGATAACTGCTGGCAAGTTCCTAGAATTGATGATCTCCAATCAAGGAATTGAAGCCAATCCAGAAAAATTAGAGCTGTGCAAGAGATGGTTCCTCCAAGAATAGTTAAGGAGGTACAAAGTCTAGCAGGGAGGATTGCCGTCTAGAACCATTTCGTTCAAGGTCCACCGAATGCTGCCCGCCCTTCTACCAGATCCTGAGACAATCGAAAGACTTTCGGTGGATGGACGAGTGTCAGAATGCCTTTACTAACTTAAAGAATTATCTCACTTTCGCTCCATTGCTCGGTAAGTCTAATTTGAATGAAGAATTATTTTGTATTTATCCATCTCTTCTACAGCAATGAGCGCAATGCTGGTCTAAGACCGGGATAAGGTCCAAAGGCCAAAATATTGTGTCAGCTAGACTTTGAGGGATGCATAGACCTGATACTCGAGGCTTAAGAAGCTGGCCTACGCCTCCTTATCATTGTCCAAAAGCTCTGCCCATCCTTCGAAGCCCATTGAATCATACTCTTGATAGACCAACCTTTGAGGAGCATCTTCCATTGCCCTAATGCATCAAGATGACTCACAAAATGAGCAATAGAGCTCTCTGAGTTTGATGTTCAATTTCGACCCCGATCCTCGATCAAGGCTCAGGCTTTAGCCAACTTTGTAATGGAATGCACCATCCCAGATGAGCTCGAAGCGACCAAAGAAGCCACATCTCGGGAACATACCCACGAGGGCCAACCAAGGTTCGGCTCGCATGCTTGGGAGCTGTATGTCGATGGATCATCCAGCTCCACGAGATCGGGAGTGGGATTGATTCTTTCAGGATCGATGGGACAGTCATCGAATACGTCCTTATTTCGAGTTTTCAGCAACCAACAATGAGGTAGAATATGAAGCTCTAGCTGCTGGTCTCAGGATCGCTAGGGAGCTGGGGATTCGAGGTCTGAAAGCTCACAGCGATTCTCAATTAGTTGTCGGCCACATCCATAGCCAATTTGAAGCTCGCAAAGAGAATATAGTGAAGTACCTCCAGAAGATTAGAGATTTGATCTCCTAATTTGCAGACTTCGAGATTCAGTAGATTCTCATATCGAAAAACTCTTATGCAGACCTGTTGTCTAAACTGGCAACATCAGCACTGTCGGAGTTGCCGCGAGATGCCTTTTTTGAGGTATTGGGCAGGCTATGCACAGAGGAGCCTGTAGTGGTGATGCAGGTAGAAGAAGAGTCCGCTGGATAGACCCTCTGATCAGTTATTTCAAAAATGAAATTTTGCCAATCGATCAGAAGGAAGATCGAAAAATAAGGTACCAGTCGCCCCTATACCTACTTCATGAGGGAAAACTCTATAGGAGATCATTTTTTCTGCCGCTCTGAAAATGTCTATGGTCGGTGGAGGCTGAATATGCTCTAAAAGTGGTGCACGAAGGTGCATATGAAAGTTATATCGGAAAGAGAGTGTTGGCTTACAAGCTTCTTAGACAAGGTTAATACTGACCGACCATGCAATAGGATGCTCAGAGCCTAGTTGCGCGATATGATTGGTGCCAACGACATTCCAACATATAGCATTTGCTGGCTGTCTCGATCACCCCTATATGTGTGCCTTGGCCGTTTGCATAGTGGGGAATGGACATCCTCAGTCCTTTCCCTAGCATCAGGCCAGAAAAATTTTACTTGTTGTAGTAGACTACACCAAGTGGGTAGAGATGGAACCATTGGCTCGCATCACTGAGGTAAAGTTGTGAATTTTATCTGGAAGAGCATAATTTGCCATTTTGGACTTCCTCAAGTATTGATAACCGACAATAAGCGCCAGTTCGCAGGATCCAGGCTGGAACAACTCTGTGAAGAATACGAGATCTTGCATCATTTTACTTTGTGGCGCACCCTCAGGCAAATGGGGAGGCAGAGGTAACCAATCGGACCATACTACAAGGCCTGAAATAGAGGCTGGATGGAGCTAAAGGAGTGTGGGCTAATGAACTCTACCATATTCTCTGGGCGTATCGAACGACACCCAGGATCCTAACTAGGGAAACCCCTTTTCTCCTTGCCTTGGTTGAAGCAGTGGTCCCCATTAAGGTTGGAGTTCCATAAATGCGAGTGGAGAATTATGATGAGCAGACTAATGTGGAAAGACTCCATGCAGACTTGGATCTATCGAAGGAAGTTCAAGAAAGAGCTCATGCCAGAATGGTTGCTTATCAACATTGGGTGGCCTAGTATTATAACTCCCGGGTCAAGAACAAGTGCTTTAGGGTTGGTGATTTGGTCCTACATAGAGCGAAAGTTTTCAGTCAAGTGAGTGGGGCAAGCTAATGCCAAACCGAGAAGGTCCCTACTAGATGGATGAAATTATCAAGCCAAAACTTACCGCTTGAAGCAGCTGGATGGAGCCCTACTTCTCCGACCATGAAATTCAGAAAATCTTCGAATATACCACCAGAAATGTATAGCGCTACTTCTACTATTTTTCATAGAACTCTTCTTACATTTGCCTTGTCCTTTTATTTCTTATCTGCTTATCATCAACGACCTTTGATCGTCCTGATCTTTGATCGGCCCAACATTTGAAGGAGCTTTTGATCGATTTTAACAATTAACGGCCTTTGATCGGCCCAACGTCTGAAGGAGTCTTTGATCAACTTTAACAATCAATGACCTTTAATCAGCCACCTTTGATCGGCCCAACCTTTGAAGGAGCCTTTGATCGATTTTAATAATCAACGATCTTTGATCAGCCTGATCTTTGATCAGTCCAACGTTTGAAAGAGCCTTTAATCGACTTTAACAATCAACAGCCTTTGATCGGCCTAGTCTTTGATCGGCCCAATGTTGAAAAAATTTGATCAGCTTTAACAATCAATGACCTTTGATTGGCCTGACCTTTGATCGGTCCGACCTTTGATCAGCCCAACATTTGAAGAAGTCTTTGATCGACTTTAACAATCAATGAGCTTTGATCAGCCTAGCCTTTAATCAGCTCAACATTTGAAGGAGCCTTTGCTTTAACAATCAATGGCCTTTGATCGATCTGACCTTTGATCAGCCCAATGTTTGAAGGAGCTTTTGATCGGCTTTAACAATTAATAGCTTTGATCGACCAACGTCTGAAGAAACTTTGATCGATTTAACAATCAATGGCCTTTGATTGGTCTGATCTTTGATCGATCCAACATTTGAAGGAGCCTTTGATCAGCTTTAACAATCACCAACCTTTGATCGGCCTGGCCTTTAATTGGCCCAATATTTGAAGAAGCCTTTGATCGACTTTAACAATCAATGGCATTTGATCGGTCTAGCCTTTGATCGATCCAATATTAGAAGGAGTCTTTGATCAGCTTTAACAATTAACGACTTTTGATCGGCTCAATATTAGAAGGAGTCTTTGATCAGCTTTAACAATTAACGGCCTTTGATCGGCCCAACGATTGAAGGAGCCTTTGATTGACTTTTACAACCAACGGCCTTTGAGTGGTCTAGCCTTTGATTGGCCCAACGTCGAAGGAGCCATTTGTTTGGCTTCCAGTCAGTACGATCGATCGTTGGTCTCAACGTGGGATGGCCATTGACCGACACACCCTTAGATTAGCCCTTAACATAGATTACAGATGCCTAACTTGTGGGCCCTACTTGAACTAATGATTCTTAGTTGATCGAGCACACCAAAACACACATAAGGAAAAGTTGTTTTCCTTCAATCGAAGATAAGTTTTCACAAAGACAACACATCAAGCATTACATAGATGATAATGAAGTAGTGATACATGATGGAACGAGCACAATGCTTTACCCAAGAAAAGTCTCCCATACTCGGATACGGATGATTTGGAGATCACAGGAGAGGTTCTCTAGATTCAGAACCGATCAACTATCGGAGTTGGGTTGGAAGGCTCTTTCTCCCACTTGACCTCGACATCCCGAGCTTTTGTCTTGGAAGAAATCACAGCTCTAGATTCTGAGGGGAGCCCCTCATTGCTTCTCGGACAAGATCTCCTGCTAAAGGATGCCACCATAGTAGCATGAGGGACAGGCCAGTCATCCAATAGAGGCACGAGAAGGAGAAAGAGGCGCTCTCATGCCCGACGATTTAATACAACCACTATCCTCCACCGCCCTGATATGGAATCTCAATCCAGTCGGGAGTCTGCTAGAAAGTCAGCAACGACGGGTGGAGGATATGTCCAAATCACCTCAACAAGCTGCTGAGGGCCACACAGAAACTACCTTCTGATAGTGAAGGCCATGGCTTCCACCGCAATCAGATGCATGGTGCGGTGTCCAGCCCTCTCGAAAGCATAGCCTCCATGGAGCCCTCACCAAAGGATGTGGCTGAAGCCACACCCATTCCAGGTATTGCGGCTGAGGGAACCTCCGAGGTGCTGGATCCTTGCCGTCATGAAGTAGGATGGCTATTTTAAAACCTCCCAAGCCAAGCTGAAGCCCATGAAGTGAGCCCTGATGGCCCGATCAAAAACACAACTTCTACTTTCTCTGAGGAGGCTGTTCCGCCACGACATGGCTATTGGAAGGTGAACTTTCACCCAGGATCAGAGGGTGGATCTGGGATGGGATACGACGAGTTGGAAGATGGAGTGGGAAGAAGTTTCCTCTATAAAAAGAGAAGCAGGTCCTAATTGCGTTTGAAAACTGTCAAACGAAGATTGTCCATGGGCACCACCCTGCTTGATGTGCATTTAATTTGGGCACCAGTGGAAAAGCTGCATCACTTCATTTTCTCTATCAAACTGCAGTGGCAGGTTACATGTAATATGGGCACAGAATCGTACATGCATCCTGAAAATCACGCACATGCACCATGAGTACATCGCCCTTTCATATTCCTTGTCAGTACAGGCAGGACTACTCCCCCGCCCGGCCCAAGCTCAGATCTGGGAGCAGGGGGCATATATCGGGGAAGTTCCACCTGGGGTCACTATATGCTGAGGCTAAGGCATAGCACGCTATGGCTCCATATTACTCCCGACTTATCATCGATCACTTTCGACTAACGATTATACAGCTGTCACATAACCAGAGTATGACTCATTGAACAATCGAAACATTGTTAGTCGAGTTTCAAAGGCTTCCTCAGTTGACCCATGAGCTCACATGTTTGACTGGACAAGAATCCTTTTAAAGGCCAACAATGAGTTAGTCACCTAGGGTGAAACCATTTGAGAGACTTTCCATCCATCCTCATCTGGCTATGTTGAACTGCATGCTGAGGGCCGTGTCGTGAATGGTCGGTGGGACTTCAACTAGTCAGTAAAAAGATAATGAGTAACGTCAGCCTGACGACTTTTGGTCGGCCCTACGCTGGACGATCTCTATTCGGTATGACCTCAATCAGTCCCAATTATTGACAATCGTCAACGGTTCGACTCCTAATTAGCCTCGCAAGGTCAGTCTTGACCCTACATTGGATGACATTCAATCGATCAAAAGCATAAATTCAAACATCGACACACAAGAAATACACATTCAAAATAAACTTGCCTTTCTCATTAAAGACGATGGTTCTTACAGCAAAAAAAAAGAAGGGAAGGAAGAAGGTAAGTACAAAATCGAGGATTCACTCCTCATCAGAAGAATAGGAGTCAAACAACTCCTCATCGCTGTTGCCTGATTGGAGATAATGAAGCTCCAACTGTAGCATCATCTTCCAAAGTCGGACTTTGCAATCCTCAAAGCCCTGAATAAAGGCAGCCGTGGTAACATCGGTGACCTCCTCCTCAAACATGGCTAAGGTCCAAAATTCCTCGATGCACCAATCCCGAACGACCATAGGAATCCATAAGGAGTCGTTCGAAGTGCGAACCTCTCCTGCAAGCTGCAGTCGTCCCCTCCCGACCCGAGCTTGTTCAGGTTGTATCTAACGGGGTTGGGGGGCAAGAACGGGAGATGGCATACCGAAGCCGATGCCGAAGGACTATTTCGGTCCTCTTTTCTTGCCCTTTCGAGCGAGGCAGCCCCCCTCTCCCCTGCAAGATGCTTCTCCTTAATGGCTAGCTTCACTTCTCTCTTGGAGGGCCTCATTGTGATTAAGACAACAGAGAATCATAAATGCTTCAAAAAGGCATGGATGATAACATCTGAAAACTATCAGTTTCCTTATATAGACTCCGGTTCCCGAGAACCCAATCGCCAAAAAGGCCTCCATGATCTGCCTAACGATGGGTGGCATGTCCTTTACAGTCCTAAAAAAGTTAACTCAGAGTGACTCTTCACGAGACTGCCCATCTCCATAGTGGCTATCCATTAGTGAGGGCGTTCCTTGAATCTAATTCCATTTGGAGGAGCGACAGCTGCCATATCTGATACCTGCAGTGACAATTAATGGTCCCGTCACTTTGCAAAGACTCTTGAAGCACCGTTTCTCAAAAGCATCAGATTATCCACAATGATTATATGGGATCATAAGTCCAGAGAAACTTTGAAGATCGCTTATTCATCGAGGACTGTTTCATCAAAGCTGTTCAAGTGCAGAAGCTTGGTATCGACACAATCACTGTATAAGAAGGAAAAGAGCATGCAAATGCCTATGGGAGGACTAGCTCTGCCCCAATTATTCATTGACATTCTTCGGAGATGGCCTCTCAGGTTGCCACCCCGCTCGATAGACTGCAGAACACCACAAGCTAAGGGCTGTCTCTTGGAAGGTCAGAGAGGTCGAGTTCGGGAAATAACATCCTGACTTGATTTTGGTACCTCATGAAGCCAGCCTCGAAGCCATAATCGAACATGCACCAAATCCTATCAACAGAACCTCCAAAAGAAGAATCATCGAGCTCTCTGTCAGCCCAAGGTCTTATTGGAACAAGTGAGTTTCCCCTCAATAAGGGCTCGGCTAAAATTTGCTGATGACCAACCCTCATCCTAGGTCCAATTACGGCCAAAAAATCTATCATCACAAGATGATTCCCCTGCGGCATAAATATCGGAGCCACCGCAGTACTGGGCTCCACCCACGTATTGGGCTCAGCCCTCTCTAGGGCCCCCTCAAGGCTCGAGAGCCTCTCTCTGGTGTCACTTAGTTCATGTTTGAGCTGCACGACACATGCTGCTATCTCCCACTTATCCTCTCTGGCCACTTTTGGTGACTCCCATGTTAAAATCTTCTTTCGGGCCCATTGGAGCTAACGACTATATCAGAGGACCCTAGCGGCTGCATCCCATCTTGCCTTCTCGATGATCTTCGATAATTTTCTGCACTCGATAGTCAATTTGTTCCTTTCCTCGACGTGAGCCTCATCCCTTGGCCAAACAGCCACCCGACAATACTCGGCTGAAGAAAAAACTGCCTTTTTCCTG
>KE505640.1:82439-104362 GCA_000441515.1 Elaeis oleifera
GGATCCATATGATTGGATGCCTAGCATTGGGTGTGAGTGTAGGTGAGTTATAGGTGGCACTCCATTATTGGTCCAAGTATATTTAAGCTAGGACTTCTAATATGATCAGGAGGAAGGATCCAAATTTGATTAGGACACCCTTATGTTGTGTATATAAAGGGTCATAGCCTTACTCCTCTCATTATCTCACTTCCTCCCTTCCTTGCCGCCACCTTTACTGTGCCCATCACCTCCCCTCTCCTTCCTCTCTCTAGCCCATGCCTTCTCTCTCTCTTGGTGTCCCCTTGTTGGAGCTTTTAGAGAGGTGGACGGCAGCATTGTTTTGGTATCAATTGATTGGCGCCAAGTTGTTGTTTGGTTTCATCTTCTTCCTCTCAAGTTGTTGGAAGTTAGTTACAATCACTTCTTAGTTGTTGTTCTTCTTGATTAGTTGAGGGATCAAGAAAGGTTCTTATTTTCTTCAAGAATTAAGAAAGAAAGATCAAAAGGGTTTACAATTTCAAGCCTAACCAGGCTTGGTTCAAGCATATTCAAGCTTTTGGTTCAGGCAAGCAGGATTAAAAGGAGCCTATCCAGATCAACCCCGTGGATATCCGTAGAGGCAAGATGCTTGTGCTACTGATTCAGAATCTGTTCGGCCTCAGATCCAGAGATTGAATTGGATTCAACCCCAGTTACAGGTTTAAAGCAAAAGAAAACGATTCAGATATGTGAACTGATTACAGACTTTCATTCATTCATCCTAAATCAGTTTATGTTAATTCAATATATAATTAGATCCATAGGTGCTTTCATATGATGAATGCATGCTCAGATTAAAAGTGTTTAATCTGATTTTTCTACTATATTTTGGATTTAAAAAGTTTGAAATTCACATGCACTAGCACCTATAGAAAATCCAACAACACTCATGACTAACAATCTAAGCGACGGACAGGTGACAGGAGGCCTAGCCTGACAGCTTACGAATCAGAACCTAATAACCTCTAGACTCCAGCTATAAAGGAAGACAAAAAAGGGACCCCAAGATAAGCCATTACTCTGCCTCTCACGCTCCTCTCTCTGTTAAATGAAATACTGATTTGAGAATCGGAGGGTCCTTATCGAAGCAGCCTCCGATCGAGACTTTTTCTTACAGGTTTCCCCCCAGAGTGTATCGATCTCAGCCATCTTCACCTTCTCCGGTGCCGGTTGATATCTCACACCAATAAGTTTCATCAGTAATCTTCTCATCATATGATCTCATTTGACTAACAATTTCAGTAGCTCTAGACAGAAAATCTTGCACTGATTCATTATTTTTACAAACAATGTTTCAAAATCACAATGAAGAAATTGAAGTTTCACGATAATTACCTTAGAAGAACTTTGAAACTCCTGCAATATTGTCTAAGTTCTTTGAAGTAAATACTGCTACAATTCTAGAAAAAACACTCTCATGGACTACTTGCTGGATGAAGAAAAGTGCTTTGGAGTCTTTCTTCCTGTTTTCTCTCAACCTATTCTCTTCATCAGGATTGGCATAGCAATTTTCTATGAGATCTCAAAGACCCTGAGACTTGAACAACATCTTCATCTTGATGCTTCAAAACTCATAAGAATCATCTTTGAAAAATGAGAATTAGGGGCTCTGAGATACTTACAATGTTTTCATGGCCTGTCTTTGTTTACTCACTAAGCCTAATTTTGAAAAGAACCTGGCTCTGATGCCACAAAATTATTGGAACCAAGAAGATTGGGTAGTGATTACAAGAGAGACTTAAGAAAACTAATTGATATATAGTTGAACACGGAAATAGAGAAAATAAATAGAGATATTTTTGCGTCTGAAAAAAGATAACAAAAGTTACTACATACATGTTCACTGAAAATGTTGCTATATATAGGCTTACATAGAAACTAATTTGCTAAAAATACTCAACAACTCTAAACCACTCCTACATGATCTCAACAACTCAATAACTATTTCTTGTATTGCAAACACTTATTCGAAAACATATCCACTCCTACAAGTTCTCAACAACTCAATAACTACTTTTGAATTGCAAACACTTATTCAAAGACATCTGACACACAAGTAATTTTTGAATTACACTTTAACAAAGCATCGGTGAAAGAGGGTTATCCTTGTCTCAACCTTTGCTTGCTTAAAAGATTTCTAACAATTTTTTATTGTGGTGGTTGAGTTGTAAAATCATCTCATCTGCTTCAACATGATGTCACAACAAACATGTACAAAAAAGAACCTAACATGATACAAAAAGAGATAGAATCGAACAGGAATTGAAGGACAATAGTTTAAAAATTCAATAACTCTGTTGCACTATTTTATGTAAACTCTCAACTACATTTCTAGGACTTAGGTGAGGCAGCCTCAGCCATGCGTCTCTGCTACCATGCATCACACACTTCTCTTTCTGATAAAGAAGTTGTATTTGACGACATTTCATTATTTTGTTTCTGATTCTACATCTTTAGTTGAAAAAAATATATCATCGATATTTTTTTTAAATTCAGATAAGGAAAAAGAATCAATATTCCTTCCCTTTTGTCAAGAGGATCCTTTTTGAGTTCAGATCGTATATGAAAGAGTACATACACACGATTTTTGAAGCGAGCACGTACTGCTCCAAGGACCATGTATAGATAAATTAGGTCGTTTGGTCAAGAATTTAATATCTATTTTAAGCCTAGGTATGAGATATGCTGGGCTATATAAATGCACCGGTCATGAAGGGCTTTTGCTTGATACCAGATTTGAGCCGTGCAGCATCGCTTGTTGCACTCAACCTCTGAGGCGTGGCCTTGAGAGCTGGGATCCGGCTATCGACTTAGGAAAAAACAGCACATGGCATCTGAAAGTTTCCGATCCACTACAAAGGAGATGTGACCTTTGAGGAGGACGTCTGACAAAAATGTCACTGCTGGAATCATTTACTTCACTATAAATGTCATGCAGTCTCTTCGGATTTTTCTAGTTTGGCTGGTTCCGGAGATAATGTACCGACATGAGAATCTATTGGCAGTGGCATGGTTGTCCGCGTTCGCATCTGCAGTAAGTCCGGCGCCCATCTTCCGTGACCCCCCACTATGCTGCTTTCCCGCAATTGGTCCACTCAGGAGGCACCTGAAGGATGAGAGGGCTGGGAAGATCAGTAGGCGGCAGTATCTGCAGCACCTCACGTAAAAGAATAGTCAGCAAATACCACCCAAAAAGATTACTCAGAGATATCATCTAAATTTATTTTGGCTGCATAAATATAACTAACATACTTCATCCATTTAAACTCAGCACCTTCATCTGACTAAGAATTCAAGCTCATTTAGATCAAATTACAAGTATAACAAATTCTATGATCAATCCAAAAAACCTATATAGTAGTATTATTAGTTCATATAAATTATAGGTTGGGTCTACTCCGATAAATTTATAATAATTTAATTTATCTAAAATATTTAATTAAAATTATTATTAAATTTATTAATTATATATAAATATTTAAGATCTATCCGATGTATCATCGACGGATATATCCACACGTAGCTATTATAAGCCGTCAATTCCAGTTGACCGGTGCACTACTCTCTCTCTCTATATATGCGCGCGCGCGCAGACCAAGGTGGACCACTAATAAAGGGACAATGGGAGCAGCTCAGCTGTTCGGTCTCGGACAGCAAACATACTGACTAGCGAACGTGGATGCCACCACTGCATGCAGTTACGAGAGCCTGACAAGAGAATCCTGATTGCTGTCTTGGGACAGACTGCCCGACCGCGGCCACTCAGAACGAACAAAACAATGTGTGCCGTCTTCCTATCAGCCTACGATGATACGGCAATAATCCAAATCCAAATACCATTCTTCGAATAAATATGACGCAAAAAATTTGCAGCAATCCTTTGCGATTCACGAAGGTACCGAAGTAATAGCAGTTGCTTCGCAGTTATCACTGCTGCCTTCCTGTTTGAGGGAGAGGAGTTTTTCCGGAGAATCCATGCTTGGTGGTCAGTCATATATCACAACCGTCGGTTTATTTCGTCGAAATAAATCTCAGGGTGCAACTGTGATGACGTTTCCTGCAGTTACTGATGCTCATGTAATTGGAGCTTGTTCTAAGAATTTGTCCACTGAACGTAGGTCTGAAGGAACAAAAACGACTTTCTTGGATCCCATTGCCTTCTTTTAGAGGTTCCACATTGTCAAGAGATCATTGTTCGTTCCATTATTTAATTTAGTCCAAGGGATAGCTATGATTGAGAAATATGTCATGAACTTTTGAACATATTATACAGCATACTGCTAGAAAGCTTAAAAACCTAGTCACTGTCTTGGATCAGGACCAGTTAGAGGTTACCATTACGTTCTCATCGTCAATCTTCAATTCCCTTCTACCCTATATATCCAAGATATGCTAGAGACTGTTTTGCAGATTCGCACTTCTTAAGGTTCAGCCTTAGCAGATTTTTATTTAACACCTCTAAAACTTATGCAATGTGTTAGATATGCTCCTCCCTAACCATTGCTCCATATTAAACAAGTTATCCGAATATACGATTATAAAGTCTTTGATATAAGGTCAAAATAGCTAATTCAAACATCAACTGCATGAAGGTGGTAGGGATGTTGCACAAGTCAAATGCATCACTAACCAGTCCAAAAAAAAAAAAACTTGTTTTTGTCCTAAAAGCTTTCTTCCCCGTCTTCTTCACAGATATGAATTTGATGATATCTAGATTCCAGTTTAGCTTAGCCAAATAGCATGTATGCCTTAATCAATCTAGTACATAAACAATCCATGGTAGACTGTATCTATTAATTCTTGGTAACTTTTTATGTACAACATGATAATTGATGCATATTCTCCAATTACCATCTTTCTTTAATTTGATCTAGCATGGCAGCTGATTTGTAAGGAAAATAATAGGCTTAATTACTCTATGCTATAGGAGCTCAGCAATCTATCTTTTAGTTCCTTCATTCTTCATGAGTAAATTGCGATAGAGCCCACCGTTGGATAATGAGGAATCCCTAACCAATTGGATTTCATGCTCAATTGGTTCGCAGTGGTAACCTATTCATTTCTTGGAAAAGACCCTTAAACTTCTTTAGTAGCCCACCAACCTTAGCTTTTTGACTTGAGTTCAACATCTTTGTTAAGAAACGTAATTCTATGCTGAAAAGTATCCACCTCTCTCAATATCAATAGAATAAATTTCTTGCAAGCATTAACTAGCCTTTCACTTTGTACATAGAAATCATAACATAATACTGCTCTCTATTTTAGCATTAATAATAAATTCTTCCATGTCTTTGACAAAATAGTATTTCTTATGCTGCTCGTAGAAAATCACATCTCCTATAAATAAAGGACCACTTCATAGGTCACCTCTTAATATACCTTTTTTAATGACAAATTTGAAAGTATACCTTAGTGACATTTAGTCTCAAAGTAGTTTTATACCAATAATGATGTGGATATGCAGTCTTCAACTCTACTTTCAATATCGGATTATTAAAAGAGATTTTTGTAGCTATTAGAATCTATGATGGCTCCAATAATGTCTTGCTTGAGTAGAATCTCGGAGTGAAAGAGCACTAACTACCGAAAAAAATGAAAGAGCACTTCTTACACCTTTTTTATGTCCATCATTGCCACCGTCTTAAACTTTCTCTTCATTAGAGTTACCCTAGAGTCTATTTGCTCAAGTTCAAATAGCTCCCTAACCTTTGCTATACTAAAATTGTCTTTTCTTTCTTCTTAGCACTTTCCTTCATTCTTGTTCCCTAAGGATCTAGTTTTGACTTAGTAATTTTTTTCTCAATCTTATCTTTTGTATGTCCACTATTCTCATCATGATCATAATAATTTTTGTAAGCAAAATTAGCTTGGATGTTACTTTGCTCTACCTTTTGGACCAACTTTCCATATCTTCTATCCTAATTTTTTGTGATCCACGCCAGATGCAATTTTAGTTCAAATCAATCTAGGTTAGATTAGATGACAGTTATGGCATCATTCAACCAATCTAATGATAGAATAGTTTATTGTTCGACTTATATTTGCTTGTAGAATGTTCTTAAGGCATGAGTTTGTTCTAGAAGTCTTATTTTGTTATTATTCAAGCTATGATTGAGTTCCAAAGGATCCCATGAATTTTATCAATATAAGAACCCCGGAATACTACAAATATTGTTGTACTCCTCTCTTTATGATCATAGTGAGCTGAATTTAGGCTTTTGAGTTCTCTATGTGAAAGTTCTTGATGATGTTACTCTATCTTGCTGTTATGCAACCTATATCGGCTTTTATATATATGACCGAAATGCTTTTCTTCTTCTAGTGCAACTCCAAAAGGCAACCTTAACCAATGGTGAATGCTCTTCTTTTTTCTAGCCTTTGCAATCATCATAAAATTGCTAAAGAAAGATAGAATAACATACTCCTTTTTTCCCTAATATATGAACACCACAAGTTGTCTCTTAATTGTAGATTACCTTAATTGAATTCTCCGCAACTTGATTTGGTGAACCTTCTCGCTTTTGCGAGTATACCCTCAGCTTGCACGATTGGATCCTTGATCCTTTGGCCCTGACTTATGTCACTGTGACTTATTGCTCTTCTTATTAACTCTATCTTTCAATCTTTTAATCTGTCATTCTCTTCTATACTTGTCGCCTTCATGCTAACTTCGTTGATTCTTTCCACTTCAAAAATTTTTAGATCCTTTTAGATATTCTTATGGAGACCATTGATATACTTTATGAAGATTGCATGTTTAATAACAGAGATTCCAAGAGGTAGCATGCATGCTTGTGAAGCAGTAGTATGATCTTGGATGCACTAGTCATACTTTTGTAGAAGATACTCCGTTCCAATTCATCAATCTCTTCATAGCCAATTGGGTAAAACTTCTTCTTAATCCATTTTTTTAAACTTCTTCCAAGTTATATCATAATGTCCTAGTCATGCATATAAAAATTTCTCCGATAGGTGCTAGCATAACTGTACAAGTTAAAGTAGTTTTGTAGTTGACTAATCTAATTATCTAGTTTCTCCTTATCCACGAGTCAATCATAAATATCTCTGTTAAGCCAAGCTTCAACTTTGAAAGATGGAAAGTTGGAATTTTGGTTACCCTTTTCTTCACCTTCTCCTTTTCTCTCTAGAAGAAGACATGTTACCTGATACAATATTGCGTATAGAAGATTTTGAATTTCAAGACACTAGTTGTGATATAAGCTTTGTGAGTTTCATGATCTTCTCTCCTAGATGGTTAGGTCGATCTTTCATGTCTCCTTTTCAATATCAATTATTCTTAATTTTAGTATTCAAAGAACTTTAGGCATAGATAACTCCTTGACTAACTTTTAGTACTACTTGTGAGTCTTGACCAATAATCTAAAGGTTTACATATATAGGACCCTACATTTAGATACCAACATTATCCCATCAAAGAGAGAATGGCTTCTTCCTTTAATCTACACAAGTTAGTCTCTTTTAGAACAAAAGAAACATTAGCCAAATTTTATGGAAAGGTGAAAATCAATTATCTTCAAATCATTATACAAAAGTATGGTACAAGAACTCTTATTTACCCTAATATGGTTAGTGTCTTCAAATTTGAATTAGGTCTTTCAAAAAAAAAACACTAAAATTGGAGAGAACCTAGACCTCAACTTCTACGGACATCATCTTTTCTATTGTGTCACCCAGTTGTTCATAGATTATGAGTTATGTTTCATTCAACATTTATTACAAATAGTAAATCAAGTTTTTCTAGGCATTTCAGAACCCTTGACGATCTACAACCAAAGCTATTTCAAACTTGATAGGTGTATTAGTTAGCTACCACATTATAGATCTATAAAAATACTAAGATAAAAGATAGACATGGTATGCAAAAGCAATGCCCATTCAAAGTTTTAATATGTGAATTAAGTCCTACATATGATAGATATCCAGCTGCTGATCCCTACCAAATTTATACATAGTGGCTTACCTAAATCTCAATTAATCCAAGCCTAGATGGAATTTTATGAGGGCATATATGACTGCATGAACTATATTTTAAAGCACTAGAATGTATAAAAGTGCATATATAGTATTTATCTTATAACAAGCCTCCCCTAATAGTAAAACCAGATATTTGAATCCTCATGTCAATAGACTCTACTTAATTGCTTGGCTTGCTTGGTTCACATTCGATTTCATAAATCACAAGATACTCATTCTCCATGGATTTGGCTCAATTAGTGTATGATGAGAAAATTCTATCTTTATTAATTTATCTTGTTTTATGAAATACTTTATATTGATTTGTTATGTATTGGTTATCAAACATTTGGAATTCATTGAGATGTATGAGTGTGAGATAAATATGGAACATTTTCAAAAGAGAGTTTAGAAGAAGAAACATAGGGAGTAAAATCTAAAAGCTATTCTCATAAATCTTAATATAGACTTTCTAAATTGCTCATCTTTTCGGACTAGATCAAAGCATATTAATTACATATTTTCATTCACTAACTTCAGCACCCTATGCTTTCTTGTTGGATTTTCATTGGGAAGTTGCCTTGCAAAAATAGCACACATTATTTTAAAAACTAGTGCTATATATAAGTCACATCATAATTGACAACTCTTAGATTGCATTTGCAAATGGAGTAAGGGAGCATGAAAAGGAGTCGATCAAGATATTCCTACTAGATAACAAGAATTTAATCCGGTTAACCTGAATTTTTACGTAACCTAGTTAAACTAGCTTTGAGTCCAACCACTCCACTAAGATAATTCAATCAATTATTCTTAGTGTAGACTCCCAAAATTACTCATCCCAACCAACTTCTTTCTTCTTTTCTCTCCTGAATGAAACTTTGACAAGTACTATAATACTTATTAAAGTTACAATATTTAAATATATTTTTAATGTAAATAATATTTATTATTATAATAACATGTTTGACATTCGATCATTAATTAATCTATTATTTTAAAAAGAAAAACTACTTTAACACCCCAACTTAATGTTAGTTTCGCTTAGTAATCTTCAAGTTCAAAAAATTTCAAAGTGGTCCTTGAAGTTAGTTTAGTGGTTGTTTAATATCTTCCTGAGTCCTACCGACATCCAATACCATTAACACACCATCATAAAGGATAATTTTTCCTTATTGAAATGGCTTATTTATAAAAAAAATACTCTTTCTTCTACTCTTCTCATCATCTCTTCTCACTTCCATCACTTCCTCTTCCAGCACCTCCTTTCTTTCTAATGCCGTTGCCGTCTTCATCTCTCCTCTCCATCCATCCTTTGTATCTAACTTGGTCCTATCCACTTCCACCATCTTTTCTCCTTTCAACTTATCCTCCTCCTTTCTAAACTCAGCCGCCTCCTCATCTTTCCTCTCCAACTGACTTGGTCATTAGCTCCATCCACTCTCATCACCTCCTCTTCCAACATCTTCTTATCCTCTCTCTCCATTTAAACCACCCTTTACAAAGATATTTCAATCATAAAAATCTTAGTGACCACCATGTGATGGAATCCCGTGAGCCTAGATCAATGAAAATAGATGATAGAATCCCTTTAAACCACTTAATTAACTTGAAGGACCATTTTAAAACTTTTTAAACTCAAAAAAATGTTAAGTGAAATTGGATCTAAGTTGAAAGGATATCGAAATGATTTTTTCTTTTAATATTTATCATTTAATATTTATTATAGTTAGAATATCTAAATATTCATTTTTATAATAAAATGTTATCATTGTTATCACACAAAAAGCATAACATCAACAAGTTTAATAATCATTAATTACTAATTATCATAGTTAAAAATTTTGCAATATTATTTTGATATCAAATATTTTGATATCAAATGATAACAATAATATGGTTGTTATTCAAATTAATGTGGCCAACTATGTTCGTACAGGTAGAGCAGTTTTGTCTCTGTTAACCTTCCTATTGCAGTATTCCAATCAGATAGTTATGCGAACAAACTTTTGAACCATACAGAATTCAGGTTTGTTCCATCTAATCCACGGAGTAACCAAATCTATGCAACCCGAGCAGCGTTACAACGATTGCTGCAACAGGCACATGGCAACTTTTGATGGACCAGAATAAATCAAGGCAAAGTTTCTTTGCACATCAAACCAACCTCTCCAATAATTTGGACGCAAACAAAGTCACAGAGTCAACAAAGACTGGTTAACGAGCTCCTTAATAGGAACACACCTCAAGTAGGCCTCGGCTGTCATAATATACATCAGCATTGCTCCATGTCGATACGATCGCTCGGCACTATGCCAAATAAGAGCAGTAACAGGTCAAATTTCCTCGTATTTTCTCATCACGGTACATAAGACATGAATGGCGAGCAGCACGAATATACATACGTCCTTGCTCACAAGCACATGACAGCGACCGATGAAAGGAATCAAAGTCCTGTTCCCAAACCCTTGTGGCACACTGAGTTTGATAGGCCAAGCTTTTCCAGAATGAAATGAAAAGATGCAGTGGAAGGGAACATGATCTAACAGCTTAAGAAACGTACACCCATTTTCATTATCAGCACCCCACCACCACCAAACACAAAGCAAGCTGTATCACATGCATATGTCTTCTTCCCATCCACCCTTTCCTCTCTCTGCCAAACTGCTGGACCCCCAACAGCAGTAGCCAGCAGTATCAACTCCCTTACAGCCATGGAAAGCCAAACCCAAACAATCCAAAGCAACAAAAGAAGATATATATATATATATAATAGCAAGCAAAAAGAAAGATGAGAAAAATAAAATAAAATAAAATAAAGAACAATAAGAAGAAGGCTGATTCTAAGTTACGACTGACATAAGCACGGTCTAGAGCCTTAAGGAGAGGTCGAGCCTGGTGTGGTCTTCATCATTACAAGAGGTAGATGAAGAAGGATCCTGATCATTCTCGTCGGCCGCGGGAACCGGCGGTGGATGACAGGCCCTCCGCCAGTTGAGGAGATCGATCGTCTCGCTGCTCACGGTGGCTAAGCAGGAGAGGTCGAGCCTGGTGTTGTCTTCATCATTACAACAGGTAGATGAAGAAGGATCCCGATCATTCTCGTCGGCGGCGGGAACCGTCGGTGGATGAGAGGCCCTCCGCCAGTTGAGGAGATCGATCGTCTCGCTGCAGCCTGCGGAGGGGTCTCTGGCGGCGCACAACGCCCTACTGCTGCTCACGGTGGCTAAGCAGGGTGGCGAGTGGCGAAGCGAGGGACTCCATAGGAATCGAAGCTCTGGGGTGGTCGGCGGTGAAGGGACGGCCCGGAGGGAGGGGTTTGCAAGAATGGGACGCGATGGGGAAGGGAGGTGGGCTCAGGTGGGTGGCGGGGTGGGTGGCTGGGGACGTCTGGTAGAGTTGGGAGCTCCACCCGATGCTCCTCTCCTTCTTGTGGGCATTCTGGTGGCCTCCAAGAGCCTGGGACTTGAGGAACTTCTTGTTGCAGAAGAGGCAAGGGAAGAGCCTCACGTCCCTGGGGTCACGGCCGGAAGGTGAGGATGGTGCCAAGGTGAGGGAGAGATCAGGAGGTGGGCGTGGTGGGGAAGGAGCCTGTTGGGGTGGGGCTTCCATCTTTGCGACTTGGGTTGCGGTCTCTTTTTGTAGATGGTGGAGTTTGGCAGGGAGAGAGGAGTCTCCCATTTATGGGGATGCCTTCCTTCCAAAAGAGCCACACAAGCTTGAGTTGAGGGTGGCATCATCCTGTCTGAAATGACCTTCCATTCTCCCGAGAGGAAATAAATTTTATAGGCGCGGAGGAGTTAGTTGCTGATCGGTTCCGAGAAACAGCCAAATGACACGTGCGAGCCCCCAAAATAGATAGGGTATAACAGCACAACCACAGACATGGACTTTAAGGGAAAACAGCGAGATTCCACATACTTCCCTGCACCAAGAGAAATTATTACTACTTGTTTTTAAGACCAACTCCACCAGCTTAGCGGCGGACCAATCCAACGACAAAGCACCATGTAGAAACATGAAACAAATACCAAAAGAGCAGACAGAGGAATGTGTGAGTGCATGTTGTTTGAAGTTGGATTAAGTTGATGGGTCTGATGAATCAATAATTTTCTATACCAATCATTGTAAAGGGTTATATGCATGTAGCTCTTTTGCAGACTGCCTTCCGTTGGGATGCTTTTTGTTGGAAAAATTATTAGATGGATCCGATCCAATGGACTAATTCAAATTTCGAGGCATATATCCAATGCATAAAAATTAATTCTTGTCTCTATTTTGATCTTGAATTGTTAAATATAAAGAGATAACATGGTGAAGCTATTCCGATTCATCTAACAATTTCTTCTTTGCCGAAGGATGGAGTTGGGACCCACAAGGACGGGAAGCAATCGGCTGAGGACGCATAAGCAGCGGACAGTGCGTCGGCAAGGTGGGCGGGACGCATCTGAACCTACCCTTTAAAAGTGTTCGGCCAGGGTGACTGACAGAGTTACGACTCTTGAGGAGTTTGATTTGTCAGTCTGGGTAACGGACAAAGAGTTACGACTCTTGAGGCGTTTGCTTCGGTGCACTGACAAGAACCCACCCCTTGTGACCGTGCATATACGTAGATCTGGAAACTTAAATTTGTTTGACGACCATGTACCATCGGAGACTACAATATAGCCTGGCCGTATAGCTTGCCATTGTCAATTGCGTCCGTGTCATGAATGGATTTGTGAATAAATTACCAATCCATCAATGTGGCTGGGGGATGTATTCTATAGTTCTAGGGATGTTTGCTTTGGGGAGTTGGGCTCTCGATGGAAATGGGAACGACTTTCATTCGGTTGGAAGCGTCCCACTCCCATTCCCATTCTAAAGAAGAATATGAACGCCACAATCATTTAAAATTCAAATCCCATTCTATAAACATTTACTTAAAATTTATTTTCCAAAAATCTCTCTCATTAATTAATTTTTCAAAAACATCTCAATCAATCATTTCGATCCAATTACGAACCAAGGACTTCACGAATATGATCATTTTGATTCTTATTTCCATCTATTCTAACTCTAATTTCAGTTATGAACCAAACAGATCCTATGTGTAGGCCATAAAGTGCCATTAACCTGAAGTTCAGATGGTCACAGAATTATGCTCTAAGAATTTAACAATGATCGCCTGTGGTGTTTTGGTTGAGTCCTGTTGACTGAAATAGAAAGATGTTGATGTTGGACCTAGTAACCAATAGAGAGATGTCGTATCAAGCTCGATCATGATGCAGACAACAGAAGTTTAAAGTTATAAAAGCAAATCAAGAAAGGACAATTCACCTTTCGAAGACTTTGCCTTGGATTCGGAGTAGGAATGAGGCTGCTGAACATAACCATAAATTAATTCAATTTACTGTCAACTTCTTCCAGAGCACCAAACACAGGACACTTCAATTGTGGTACATCTAAAAATCAAGTGTATTTAAGATCATGGATGGGCCGTTTGGAGCAAAGAAGCAAACCGAACCCGACCGCTAGTCCTCAATGCTCCTCTTCTGTGGCGGGTGGTCCTCCATGAACAATAATGGCTTTTGTACAGTTAGGGAGCTCTTTGGTGCTAAGCATTAGATGAAAATCCCTGTTTAATCTGTAAAGATGAACTGTACAACAACAGATGCCACCTAGATAATTATTGCACCTTTAGGAAGCATTTGATTCTGGAATAATGCGGCACATGGTTTGGAACAAGTCATTGCGAAACAGTTTTAACGAATTCACACCTGCCTCCATTTTTGGAGTTTAGCTTTTGATGACAATCTCTGTTTAATCTGTGAAGATGAATTGTGCTACCACGGATGCCACCTAGATAGTTACTACACCTTGAGGCAGCATTTGATTCCGGAATAAAGCAAGCACAAGGTTTGAAACAAGTCATTGCGCCACTCAAAACAGTTCTTATTGTTGCCAAACCCTGCCTCCAACATAGCCATTCCAATAGACATATACTCCTATTCTACTCTTTATACCTTAACTAAACGCAGTCGTGGATATCTAGAGGGTGCAAGCCTTCAATCTGAACATTCTGAAAGACATCCAGAGCATAAAAACAGTAGGTATCATTTATTAGGATCAAGACCAACTGCCGAGATTTTTGGTTCATCCTTTATGATCGATTCTTTTTTCCATAGACATTCATCATACGATTCTATTCCATAAAACTTGGAAATAATCTCGAAGGTTTGACCCTAAATCTATTATCAAAACTTGATGAGTTCTCTTTTGGGTATTTACCACATTTGTCTACTACTAGTTAGCTTCACAATAAAAGAGGTAAAAGACTTGAGCAACAAAGTTCTACCACCCGCAGACACCTCCGGATCTAGGAAAATGTAATTGCACAATTACTTATCGAAACGAGTCTCAGAAACCTGTCGCATTCCCAAGCCAGTTCTAAGCACATGTTAGAGAAAGATGGAATCACAAGTTCAGCACACTGGGTCCCAGTTGCAAGTCATAAGGGACCACATTAAGAATGTGGGAGAGCTGCATGCAACTGGGAAGGGCCAAGGCAGGTCTTGTGTGATAAAGTGATTCATATGCACACATTGCGGGGTCAGAATTTGAGCCACCAACATTGAAGTTGGAGCCTTGTATGCTGCTCCTTTCGTAATAGCAGTGGTTTAATCTTATACAACATAACAGCAGTGATAAAGTGATTCATATGCACACATTGCGGGTCAGAATTTGAACCACCAGCATTGAAGTTGGAGCCCTGTGTGTTGCTCCTTTCGTAATAGCAGTGGTTTAATCTTATACTACATAACAGCAGTCTCTGTAACAACACAGGAACCATAACCAACAAGCCTTTATTCCAAACATAAGATACAACTACAATTGTAGAACCTACAAGATAAATGCCACAAATTCCTACACAGCAGCAAATGGACTCTGACCAATGACTAATCCATCTGTAACAGATCATAAACTGAAAGGAGAAAAATGGAACTTCATTTAGATTTGATACAGCTTCCATCAACACTGACAAGATCGAGAAACTGTTGATCAAAGATTTGATGCAAGGAAATAGATGGCAAGTTTTACTTACATCTGTGTGGGAGCAGAAATAATTTCGTCTTTGAAAAATAAAGCTTCCTAACTAAGCAGCAGTTCAGTGGCAAAAGCACCACCTCATGGAGTTTTATTCTGGTATTGGTCTCCTGGTCTACTGGCAAACCTAACAAAGGTCCAGTTCTTACCAATTCTTTAGAATCAAGAAACAAGAATTCAAGTCCCAGCAGGACGTCTCGTGAGACACCGAGACAAGGTACTATCCCATGTGTCGGGATAGGACGTCCCGCTAACGTCCCAGCATCCCAATCGAGATATCTTGGGATATCCACTGTCCCAAGTGTTGGGACGGGATAGGACGGTGACGCATCCCATTCCATGGAAAATCGAGACAGTCTTGTCCCACAGGATTTAAAATCTTGTCAAGAAATTTTTATAACACAAATAAAGTGGCTTCATTGGACATCTACTGCACCACAAACATATATGAAATCTGTAAAATAATGATTTCAACAGCAGAATGTGATGCACATGTAAGTGACACCAACACGATGAGTCACAAATATCAGTCATGAATGTAAAACATCCAACAAAATAGACAGAGCTCATGAAATGTCACGTATAGCAAATAGATTATAACATAAACTGAAGGAAGACACCAGACAACTGAATTGGGCCAGTAGAAACACAGACACCAGTCAATATTCTCAAGATGCAATGCTACAAAAGGATGGAGCTAATGTGATTTAAAGAAACGTATAAGTTTTACCAAAAAAGAAAGAAAAACATAAGCTCTCTTAAAATATGATTGGCCAATAAATCATAAATTTCTCTTGTGACAAAAACTTACTTTGGATGCAATAATGGTAGATTTTTACAATTTGCTGCCTTGAAAAGCCCATCAAGTGGCATTCATAGAGCAGTTGCAATCAATCAATTGTATTGCTATAGACCCACATCTATAAGCCAATTTAGCATCATTTCCACCAACACACAGGCCTCGAAAGCATTCATAAAGCCCTCTCTGTGTGATTCATTGAAAGCATCCCAAGGAGACATAGGTTGCTCACCCAGCAGAACATCAAATTAATTGACATCTAAACTAGCTTCATCTAGCAACCTTATTAGGCATCAGCATCCATAAGCCTTGTAGACTTTGAACCACCTCAGTAAATCTACAAGAACATGGCCTCCATAAAGATAGAAATCACCTTAGAAACACATTTCTGTTCATCTTGTCATATTTACTCAAGACAATTCTTGAAAAAATAATCTCATTTGCTCTTTCTAGAAATGCCAAACAAGGGCCATGCATGCATTTTCAGGAGAGCAGGGGGCTCGAATCCTACCTCGTGAGAATTGGCTTAAATAATCTGATGGTCAGAGTCTAAACCACTATTCAACATTACACTCATTACTTCCCTTGATGAGAACTAGCACTCTTCTAATCAACAGAACTGTTCCTCAGCATGGATTCCTCCAGAAAGAAAAGAATTGAAAAGGTTTGAAGTAAAGAATTCAAATAAATTTCAATAGGATTACATGACTGACCTCTTAAAGAGAGAATGAAGAAGGAAACAAAGCGCAAGCTATATACTTTTTAACAAAGCTAGTAAAGTCCACTTTTCTTGAGATACATACTATGGGCCTAAGGTCGGTCCCCAAAAAAAAACAAAGTGACAAACAGATATGTGGATCAGATTATGCACAATAAGAATGAGGTTAACATCATCTTTGAGAAATAAGAGGATAATACAAGAGACTTCAAGGCAACTCTAGATTTTTGAGAAGTACCAAGTTTCGGCAGAAAAAAAGACTTAGAAAACTCACAACAGAACTGATGCATAAGGATACTTCAAAAAGCATAAATACCATGGATAACCCTGGGAGATTAATCAGGAATGAAAAATCTTAGCAAACATGATCTTTCAATAGACAAATGCCAGACAATTTTTAGAAGTATTCTGGTATCAATTAATTGAAAATGGGATAAGACATAGGCATGGTCACCTCAAAGACAATAAATAACAATAATCGAGAATTTCAGGAGACTATCTGGGAATGAACTATCTTAATGAATGAATTCTTGAATAGAAAATGTCAGTAAATTTGTAAGTTTATATGTAGCAGTTTATAAAGGGATACATGAATTGCATCAAAAATTGCGGACTTAAACTCAAGCCATACTATGAAGTGGTGTTAGAGAATGATGGAACTATAGTAACACTAATGGAACAAGAAAACTGACATATAACAACAATCTTGGAGAACTAAATTACGATTAAGGGAAGTACAAACATCAATATTACTTCCTTGCTAGGTCAATTATATGAACAAATTTTGAAAAGGAAAGATCTAATGAGTAATATTTTGTCAACTAGGAACAAGCAGATGCCTGACTTCACAAGGTGTTATTCTGGAAATTTAGAAAGGTGCACTTTACATGTATGTTGATAACTAAGATAATAAGAACAAGAATAGCAAGTATCAGGAGTGAACAAGTCAAGAAAACTTTCCAGATACAATTAGGCATCTACTTATTAGACTTGTCATAACAGCAGCCAAAATCAAAAGGAGCTTCCATGGTGAATGCTGCAGGCCATAATCGTACCATAAAAGTGATGATATAAAACAATGGCAAATAATTCCAACCTCGATTTGCTGTACTGCCCTTTACCGCCAATCACATTGATGTACCGTACCAAATAGTGTATTGATACTGTAATAGGATGGTACCGATATGGGATCCAATATCAAGATGGTGAACCTTGATTCCAGCATATAAAGATATGATGATTGATATTAGGAGAAGGTACAAAAAAATGTAATTTAATGAGAATGTGGATGTGTTTGCATATGTGTGCCTACACAAACACAAACATTCATGCATACACGAGCACATATATATGCATTTGCATACATATATGTATGTGTGTATTTATATATATTTGAATATACATATACATATATAATGTATGCAAGTATGAATGTATGCCTATGTATGTATGCATGTATACGAGCCTGCATATGCATATTCAGTCTCTCAGCCACACTGCATTGCTATATGCAGTCATACCACATAGGGGCTGAAAGGGCAATCCACTTGGGACCATGCTCAACCATATTTGTAGCTCCATGAGCATCATGCGGCTAGGCATGTACCCACTTAGCACTATGAGTTCAAACATTGGATTATGTTGGCCTGTGCAGATGGAGAATGTTCAAACTGATGGTTACGTTGCATGTGGGTTTCAATTATGATATAATTGTTGCTATTATTATTAGCTATTAAATACTAAGTAATAAGCACTAACTGTTCATTGCTGTTGTTATTAATATCGATATTCTTATCAAAATACAAATACTATCATTATTGTTAATTTTTATCATACTTAATGTATGTTATTTATTTTGTGTAGGTTAAAATACTAATTGAATATGCATCCACATATCGCATATGCACTATGTGATCCTTGACTGCTTGGTTATTGCAACTGCATTTTAAAACATTGCATGCATAGTAATATATTAATATAGTTAATGTACTTCATATAATTTATTATTTTATACAATTTAAAATACTAATCATATATGTGTCAACGTATCGCATATGCGCTATGCAATCCCTTAACTGCCTGCTTACTGCAGCCGACACCAATTGTTTATGTTTGTGTATATGAAAGTAAGGTTTCCATCAAAATCTATGACCTAAATTTCCCCACAATTAAAGAACATTTTGTTATGAAGAATTTGCATTTTGAAGAAAAGGAGATAAAACAGGGAAGTTCAGATATGATTAAAGCCATATGGATCGAGTTTTCGTAATTATGGGACAATCACGTCAAGGTTTTCACTTTCAATACAACTGGATGGGCCCATCCTAGTTTCCTGTACAACGGGATGCCCACCATCCCATGGATGTCCCATCTCATCCCAGTTTATTTCCCAACTCATCCCTTCTCAACACTTGGGATGTTGAGATGCTTTGACATCCCACTGGTATTTAAAACTTTAAATCACATATATTTGAGACAAAAGAATATCATTTACAATAGAAGTGTGTGAATCATTCATTGGGAAGAAAAGATGAATAAACACGTCATAAGGATGAAAATGCCAAAGTTGGTGGTACACCAATGTAAACTTGCAAGACCAAATAATGGGATCCTAAAGGCATGAAGGTAAAAATTAAGTTTCAGTCACCACATTGATTAAAGATTGTCTAGACAATTATTACTAACTCGAAACATGGACTCAGTACTAAGCGGAAACATGAGATACGAGAGACTAACTCATGGTTTATACATAAATATTGGTCTTTGAGGTGGTTCTTTTCTTTTGGTATGATAATAGGAGCAAGGAGACTACTTATTTTCCATTAGTATCAATTTTGAAATGATCATAATAACTTGTACCTACAATAATTTCAAAGACGAACATGCTATTCTTCCAAGATGGATGAGTGCTAATGAGACTTAAGGGTTGAGAAAAGGGTGTGATTTGATTAGGCAAGGTGCTCATCAAATCTTAGTTTTTGAGTGTCAAGGTATGGAATTGAGGAGTGGACGGGTTATCAATTAATGGCAATGGTTAACACTTAGTAAGTGGAGGCTTGTAGTTTGAAGCTACAAATATTCTAGGATAATTACCAAGGTTGCCAAGTAAATAGTTGTGGATAACGGAAATTCTATGTGCATGAAGGTGTATTGAAGATAAGAAAGCTCGATGGAGGGGAGTAGCTAAGAATTAATTTGAAGATAGAAGGTGCAAGTACAAAACAATGGTGGTCGATAGTGGCTGAAATAGGTTAAGCAATTTTCTGATGAACTAAGGCTGTGTTTGCTTGCAGAATAAGGCAAAATAAAGGGACTTGTTCCTTTATTGTGCCAAATAGTGAAATTTTGACATAAACTAAGTTAATATAGTCAAACTTCACTTTAACCCAGCCCCCCCAGCTAACCTGGAGAAATTACTTAGCAGGAAGAGTGGAGTAATTACTTCAAATAGCTTGGCACACAACAAAATACTTGTTTATCTTAGCTGACAGCTCCCACCTCATGAACAACATCTTGACTAAACTATTCCATTTCATTAAGCAGACTTTTGTTGGGTCACAATCCCTTCTTAAGGATTCGCTTTTTGATGGCAAGTTGAACCAGCTATTAAGTGTGTGGCAGCTAAGTTCATAATCCACAACTCTTCCAGCAAAGTTGTCGTGATTGATTGTTGTAGATTTTGCAGGCATCATATTTGTGGATGAAGGGTTACTCCAAGATTGTTGTAGATTTTGCAGGCATCATATTTGTGGATGAAGGGTTACTCCAAGATTGTTGTATCTAGGCTCCAAGGATCCTTCTCCAATCATGGTCATATCAAATGATGCTTTAGCCTCCCTTCAACTTTGTTTCCTTGATATAGTATCATTTGTTTGCAGTTAAGTTAATTCTTTAATTATTCTATAGGGATTTGGATCAAATCCTACCTTCGCTTCAGTAGGAAAATTTAAGGGTTTTAGGGACTGGCTACTCCCTTATTTTTTTTAAAAAAAACTCAGAAGCAAGTGCAGTTCACCCATTCATCGATGTTATCACAATCTACAGACTCTTTTTGGTTTTCTATGAACATATAATTCTGCTTTATTGCATTTCTAGGATTGCTTTTTCTTTTACTTTTTTCAATGTATGATCTCCAGTAATCTTTTTGAACATATTTTTCTGGTTTTGTTTCCATTAATTGTATATTTGTTGAATGTCATGCCTTAGTAGCTGCTGATATGGCTGTAAGGGTTGCAATCAAGATTACTCGGTCAATCATGTCCGGTTGAAGGTTGCAAAATTTCTGAAGCATATGAGCATATTTTATTTCCATTGCTATTTTGTAGGAAAATTTCGTTTCTGTTTTAAGTCAAATTTTGTTGCTTATAAGTCTAATCCTGCCATAAATCAACTGATTGGTATCAGAGCAAACTGTCTTGAGGGACCCGTAAGAGTGAGTGAGCCAAGCTTTGCAGAGATGGAAGCAACAAGCATAAGCTTTACAGCCGCACCACCAGTCTTCAATGGAGACAATTATCAAACCTGGGCTGTTAGGATGACTGTTCATCTACAAGCTCTAGATGTCTGGGAAGCAGTAGAGGAAGACTACGAAATTCCTCCACTTGGAGCTAAGCCAACCTTGGCTCAACTTAAAAGTCATAAAGAGAACAAAACAAAGAAAGCCAAAGCCAAAGCCTTTTATTAGCAGCAGTCTCACCTACAGTTCTCACCAGGATCATGCAACTTGAATCTGCTGCAGAAATCTGGGAGTATCTCAAGGAAGAGTATCAAGGGAATGAAAGAGTAAAGAATATGCAGGTGATGAATCTGATTCGAGAATTCGAAATGAAAGGATGAAGGAATCAGAAACCATAAAAGATTATGCAGAGCAGCTGCTTACAATAGCAAACAAGATGAGATTGCTAGGTTAAGATTTTTCTGATGAAAGAATTATTCAGAAACTTTTAGTTACACTTCCTGAAAAATATGAAGCTACAATTTCCTCCCTGGAGAATTCTAAGGATCTGTCAAATATTACCTTGGCAGAGTTAATGAATGCTTTGCAGCAATGTTCGTTGTACCGGTACCGGACGGCGTGCCGGTGCCGGACCGGTATGGTACGGTACCGGTACCGTACCGATACACGGTACGCTCAGGCATACCGGTTCGGTACCGGTACACAATTTTTTTTCGATTTTCGATTTTTTTTTGATTTTTAAAGTTAATAATTGATAAATACAACCTCAATATGGCATTATATTGCATATTATTGACATATTTGGGTTCAATTTGGAGTTAGGTTGCAGTACAAAGACTCTTGTTCAAAATTTCAAACATATATTTATT
>KE505640.1:114998-127678 GCA_000441515.1 Elaeis oleifera
TTGGATCAGATATTAATATATGTCCATTCTCAACCACTTTTATTCAGAAGCCAGAATATTGATGGAGATATCAGTCGGATGTTTTATATTTGTTCTAACTACGTATGGAAAGGAATCGAATTTAACAATTTCTATTTTCTGTATTTGCTTAAAATAAATTTGGATATAAGTTTCTTTTAGTGAATGCAGATATGAATCAGATAATATCTATTGTTGTTTGACATGTATAATATTATTTTTTCTCAACAAGTGTACAGGCCCAACTTTGTTTACTATTTTTCTAAAACAAACAATGATTGTACAAAGAACCATAAAGAGGTAAGGTAACTGCACTTGCTCGATCATATAATCCTTTTAATAGATCTTAGTGAAACTAATAAGATACAAACGTTGGAATAAAACAATCAAGAGATTCAAGGATGGAACTTACCAGGAAAAAATTGTCACGATTGAATGAATTGATGACATTGATTACTGTCACATGTTAAACCCATTTTGGAGTTTAAAAAGACACATGAAACCAAGTAGGAGGCTAAGAATGGACACAGATCAGATTTGTACATCCATATACTCATCCACTTTATTTTGGACAACACTAACAATGCATAGTATGCCATATCATACTGACCCGGACGGTACGGAGCGTACCATACTGTACTGGTTCGGTACTGATATATGGTACAAAAAGCATACCGACACTTGGTACACTAAACCAGCCACGTACCGAGCATACCAACACGGATAGGGTAGCACCAGCAGGAGGCCCGGTACCAAGATAGCATACCTTGTAACAAATATATACATATTAGTCAAAGAGAACCATTTGTGTCCATATCCTTCTAGATTTAGCTCAATAATTATCAGTACATGCAATTTACAGGTCGATTCATAACTAGATACAATCAGTTCATATGAACTATAACAAATAATGAAATCCAAAACAACCAAGCTATGAATTGGAGAGATAAATATCAGGCATTGTTTAGAAAATGATATTGCTATATGAAAAGATCCACAGGCACCAAAATTTCATATTACAGTACAGAACCAGCAACCTCAAAAAATACCCAGACAAGCGAAATATTGCACTCTCCACGGAGTCATGTTACCAAAATGTAGAGCACCAGCAAATCAAACAAGGATGGATCATTATTCTCAGGAAACAAATTTTTAAAAAAATTGTCACAACCAAAAAGGCAGGATATTTGAGACAGTTTAAAATATATGCAACTGGATGCACACGACACAAAGAAAAGGAAAAAGTTAAAGATGACATTAGAAGCATCATACTTCAGATTATGGAGATCACTAGTTGGCAATGGACAAAGAACACCTTCATATCCACAAGTGTTCTCTGCGATATTCACGCACAATGACTGGCACACTTGTCGGTGGGATCTGCAGCAACAAAAATTTGACATTGAATGCAACTTCGATTAATAATACAAATTTAATGAAACAGCAATGATAAAATTGAAAGGCAAAACCTAAATTAAAAGGCAATCTCTCAGTAAGGCATGGCTAGCTAACAGGTCCCCACATTCTTAGACCTTAAATGAACTTATAGCAAACCTAATAACTTGGAAAGAGGAAACTGAGCAGGATGAAGTGGAAAATATATGAAGCGGGTATTTTTATTTGCTGTACAATTCAAGTTAGCATTGATCAAACCGTCACATTGCTACTGAAATTCCTCATATATTAATGACTATAGTCATCTATGTTTCTATTCAGAGACACTGCACCACTCTCTTGAAAAAAACATGACATCAAAACTTGAGACTAGGTCAGAAAGATCATCATTCACTTCAAAACTTATCCAATAGTGTGGTAAAAAGGTGAAAACATGGTTAAGTACAATTAAAGAGGGCCAGCTAAAATTTCACATGCACCTGAAATGACCCATATTCCATGATATATGATTGACACAGAGAGAGAAAAAGAAGGAAAAGGCTCAAGATATTGTAGAAAATGTAAGACTGCACAATTATAGCAGAATATGACAAATCTATGATAAATGTATTTGAAATAAATGAGAAAGAAATGAACCGTCCAAAATTTGCCAACCACGAATATAAAACGTTAGGCATATATATGCTTATACATGGTTAAGAGTCTTAAGACATACAAATCAGTACATTATGTGAAGAAAGAACACAAACAAGACGAGACATGCTTTGCAGGAATTGCTCCAGATCCGCAAAGTTGTCATACATGTATAAAAAGAAGAAAATTGGAATTTTCTCATAGTGCTCCATATCAAGGATTCAAACATCAAGTAAAAGGGCATATTAACAATTGGTTGGTAAAATAACACCATATTGCATGCCATACCCACAAAGGACATAGCTTATGGTCGGCCATACTGCCTTGAACCACCTAGTTCGGGGCATATCGAACCAAATTGATGAAGAATTGGGATGGTACACCATGTTAGTCAATAAACAAGCCAAACCGAATCAAAAAGGCCCCCGATTAGCCCATTCACTAAATAGCCCAAACCTAATCCCCCCAGTTAGCCCATTTCATTAAATAGATCGAACCCAATCTCCCCTAGTTAGCTTGTTGATTACATAGCTGCACCCTACCCCGGTTTGTGATCGTTCGCCACCCCCTCGTGCATCAAAACCCTATCCATCCATCATTGCTGCCCTATCGCTAAGGGCGCAAATGAGCCGAGCAACTCGCTAGCTACTCAAGCTCGACTCGACTATATTATTATCGAATAATATAGTTGAGTCGAGCTCCAGTAGCTCAAATACTTTTTCGAGCATAAGTTCGAATAGCAAAATATTCGACTCGAAGATTCGCCAATCCATTTGAGTATATATATTTTTAATACTATTATATTTATTATAATAAATATTATAATTTAAAATTTGAAGTATAATATTTATATTTTCTTAATGTGGTCTTTTAACTATAATTTTTAATCATGACCAAGGCTCAAATTCGAGCTTGAGCTCGAGCTCAAGTATGACTTGCTTGATAATCAAGTCAAGTCAAATCGATCTCGAGTATGGCTTTTTTCGATCGAGTCAAGTTTGCATGTAGATATTAAGGCTCGATCGATCACAAATTTCGATATCCTGAATCAAATCGAGCTTGAACCTCCAGCTACTCCACTCAGCTCGACTTGATCGTACACCTAGCCATCGCAGATCCCTCGACCTCTTCGCTTCCTCTGACCTCTCTCCTCCTCGGTACGGCACTTCAAAAACGTCGCCTCCACTCGCTGTCACCGACGCCATCCTTGTCCATTCGACCTTGCCCCCACTCCTTATCCTTCATCGTGACCGTTGAACCTGAGAGACCAGCCATGTGAGTCCCTCCCCCCTCCCTCTCCTTCTCTCCCCCCTCCCTCTCCTTCCTCTCCAACCTTTCCTTCCCATGGTTCGGCATGCCACGTTCAATACGATACAGGCTGGCACTATACCGTATCAGTCGCCGATCAGCCACTTGTCAATAGCATTCGCCGAACCATCCCGAACCGAGCGATTTGAGACATTTCGAGCAATACTGGCCACAAACCAAAACGGTTCGACCGAACAAATCGGAACACCAAACAAGGAAGACGGAAGAAGAAAAGAGAGGAAGAGAGAAAAGAGGGAAAGAGGGGATGATGCCGTCGGACGGCTGACGGTGGCCCACCAAGGCCGCCAGAGTGCCTCGAGCTCCATGTCGTCTGATAGGATGTTTAATTGAGAGAGATAGAGAAAGAGTGACGATACCGAAGAAAGGAGCAACTGGCGAAGAGGCCGTCGAAGGGCGTCAAGTGACCGTCGTGGCCACCAAACGGCAGAAATGTACGACGAAGTCACGACCACAAACAAGGCAACCACTCCTGTTCAATTCATCATGTTTTTTAAACTACGATGAATGGTGAAACCGGCAAAAGATTTGCCAACTTCACTATTTAAAATTTTTTAAAAAATCAGAGAAACTGTAGGTCACGATTGCGCCGTTCGACGGCCAGCTAGAGGCCCTCCGACAGCCCTCCGAGTGCGCCCACAACCCGCCTATGGCCACCGCCGACGTCTCCTCCGGCCACCCTCTCCCTCCCTCCCCCTTCTCCCTACCTTCCCCTCTCTTTTCCTCCTCCGTTCTCCTCTTCTATGTCGGTTTGCGTCGGTCCATCCAATATGGATCTGTACTGACTCATACCGCCGGCTGACCGATAGGGGTTCCAGTTCTGCAGATCTTGCCTATCAATACTAGTTCCACCATCCCAAATATAGTCCTTTACAATTTAGTGCAGCTGATACAACCTTGGTATAGCCTATTTTGGCCTCCAAAGTTGCTGTTTCCTTCATATGTTTTGCAGTTCTATTATTCTAATACTATGTTTTTGCATAAATATGATAAGTGTGTGGATCTAAATGCTGTGTTATCCTATCTGATATGTACTGAAATTTGTTAGTTGCTAAATTATACATAGCTTCACATGACTTGCAATTAAAACAACAGAAAAGCTGTGTGCATTAGCAATTGAAATGTAATTAGCATACTGGAAATCAGATAATTAATAAATGATTGCAAATATGGTAGTGCATTAAAAGTGTAGTCAACTACTAGCACTAATTTGACTAATGAACAAAGAATACACTTTCCAAACAACAATTGCCATGTATTTAACCAAGAAATATAGTCCCTTGGAAGAGTTGAAGTATCAAGACAATTACCATACCAATATGGTAGAGTATCATACTAACACATAGTACACCTATTGGTGTTGGCACAACAAAAGTGAGGTGTGCACCACATTCTCGTATGATATATTATGGGACATACCATGGTCTATCGTACTGGTTTCCTTCTAGTATGGTATGTGCACCACAAGCTCCATACCACCTCGTACCAAGTCGTACCACCCCATACCATGGCGTACAAACCTATGCTGAGGTATAGCAAAGTGTACTAAGGTGCATACTGATCCGTACTAAAGTATACTGACCTGTATTGAGGCACACCGAGATAAATATTGACAAAAATGGTTAGAAAGCTATTTGGTACAGGATGCATACCATATACTGCACCAACCATACCACATTGAACCAGTAACACACCGATACGGTACCCGATACCAAGTGGACCTTGAGACATCCTAATGCCAATACCTTAGTACATTAGGGTACAATTGGTATGCAAATAGCACTCATACTAAATTCATTGCCTCCCTCTCCTCAATATCACATCGAGTGGGTTCATAGATGTCTAACAACCCATTACATACATAAAGGATATGTATATGTGCAACACTCAAACATGATTGCGTATTTTGAGATATTTGTTGTCACTTTAGGTGAGATGTGCTCAATTAGCAATGTTCCGATCAATGTTTGCTATCTTAATACAAAATCTTATACCAATACCATTCTATTATAGTGTTAGTACGCCCAGTACAGAGGTTGATTTGGCGTCACCGAGCATCGATACATCACCTAACCATATACCCATTCAGTATCGATATGGTACAGTACGATTGGTATGAACTGGTATGGAAACCTTAGTTCGGATAAAATAAACACTATAAGCCTTTAAGATTTGTGAAGCACCTTTCCATTTGAACTCAAACAGAGGAATTGTGAATTATTTGCATGTAACATCTTTGGCAAACATACATTTAAATGGTATTCACGCAAATAAATTTGTATTTAGTATATTTGTTAGTCTGTTAATAGTTTGTCTGCTCGCTGGTTTTTCTCACCTTCAAATAACTAAAAGACTAGAAAAAGGGTTTAGAAGCTTTCTGATCATGGATCAGTACTAACATACTACTGGTTTAGGCCCGATCTACTGTACTCCGGCATGGTTTGGGTCATCCAACCAAACCACAGCATGCCTGCCCCCGGAGTGCATCAACTAAGGCACATCTATGTTTTGACCAGGCCTAGACCTTAAAAATTCTAGGAGTTAAAGAATTTAAGAACTGTCCTGATAAACACCTCATTAATACAAGTAAAATGGATTTGAAGCATTGCAGCCAACAATTCTGCATCAATAGATACAGTATATGTAAAAAAAAAAAATTATTCAAATGGTTTGACGTTAACTGAAACAAATACAGCTAGCCATTTGCTGTAGACATCATAACTTCTAATGTAGTCAGGAAGTTCTGCAAAAGAGCTTCCATCGAAGTAAGATCATGAGCACCAAAATTAAGTGAAATTGTGTACTAGAAAATTAATGAAATACAGCTAGTGCAATGCTAGATTGGTTCAACGAGGGAAATTGACCTCATATAGGTTAGCTATCTCAAATATTGGAGTTTAAATTGTGAAGTTTTACTTAAAATGAAAGATTTTATTCCTTGAACCAGGATTGAGGTAGAAACTTGTTACATGTTCTACCTTGAGAATACAACTTTTCTAATATAATTATAAATGTTGACTTGCTTTCCAAATGCATGTCCATTCTACTCATGCTGGCAACAATATTTATCACATTACCACTTGAAAAAGAAAAGAAATTGAAATTAAAGACAACAATTTTTTAATTCTTTTGCCATAGCTGGTAAAAATTTAGATACTCCACTTGAAAACTTACAGAGTCAACTTACTTACCATTCCATAATCTGTGATGATCATTGATACATAATCAGAAGGTGTTGCATCATAGCTGTAAAAGCAGCATATCAAAATGAGTTTTTTTCCAGAAATATAGGAATTATATAACAGCATAAACTAAGGACTCATACATGAGATTTAAAAGTTGCAGGTTCTCATTGTCAGCCCAACTCTCCAGATGATTCAAATTGTTCCGTCCAGCAACCTTGGAAATGACATCTGGATCACCTGAGAAGTGAAATAATAGATCAATAAAATAGTGTTCCAAAATCTAGAAGCAAGTCAAGAAATCAAATAAAACACTGAAAGCATTATAGGCATACCAAGTTCATTAGAGCATATAGAGTCAAGCTGCACCTTTCATGAAATTTATATGCCTCACAACATATTAGAACAGGAATCTGGAAGGCATTTGCAACCATAGCTACACATGCCGTTCCAACTCTTGAGTAAACTGTTCCATTAGATAACACCGATGAAGCTCCTAGAAAAACTCGTGTGACTTCCTGCATTACATATGAGATGGCATTTATATGCGTATATGTACAATTAAGGCCCTTTGCCACCAATCTATGGAGCAATGCCTGCCCTTCAAGCTTTGGACGGGAGTCAACTAGCACCACACGGAATTGCTTTCCAAGCTCATGAGCATATAATAATATCATTTCAACAACGGAGGATGACCCATATGTGAGTAGAATATCACCATCTCTAATCTTTGTAACAGCATGCCCAACTATAACCTTATCTGCGATTACGATTTTCTCATTTATGAAACGATCAATATCAGATTGAAGACTAGACTTTGCTTCTGATTCTGACAGTGTATGTGGCAATTTGGCAATCCTGTTCTTCAAAAATTTAATAGCATTTCCCATGCTGATAGAAAGGGGCCTACATTCAATCAGAAATGACACATAAGAGCTGATTTTTGCAGTCAAATCTCGAACAAGAGCTTTTTCAGGGGGTGTAGAGTAGTCTTTGATTGCCTCTTGGAAAGCTAAAAGCATTGCAATACAGCGAGCATTACCACCTGAGATAACCCCTGACAAATACTGAAGTCCAACCTGATGACATTTGCAAGCAAACAATTAGATAAGATGATCCTTTAAATAGTGTTACTCTAAGGAGCTCACATATTGCTAGCAAGTCAGGGAAACAAAGTACTACGTGCAACTACCATATATATAACACCATGCATCAGAAAATGAAAATCATTATAAAAAAAAATATTAATCTAATTGATAATATATGATCATGGAAAATATGTATACTAAGGAGCTGATTGGATGTCCAACCCCGAAATCCCATGGGATTCATGGGTTGGGCCACAGCAACTAACTTAGTCAGGCTGGGTTAGGCTCGTATTTATAAGAACCTAGAGAACTACTGGAACAGATCTTTTTTTCTCTCTATGGGATTTGGGCCGGACCATTATAATAGTTCTTTGAGTATTTATAAAGATAAGTCTAGTCCAGCCTCATTTAGCTAGTTGTCTTGGCCCAACCACGAATTGAGATTTTGGGCCTAGACATCCAAACAGGCCGTAAAGAATATGAAAGTGAATGGACAGCAAGATCATTAAATTATCAAGGAAACAAGACTTACAGCAAGGTAGCTTTTCAGAAATTTGTTTCTCTTAGCAATAATTGCTTGATAAGTGCATATATACCAAAATAACTTGATAATACCAATAGAACCCCTGAAAAGGACATATAATGGGAAACCTACCATACGATGGACAGCGATGTTTATTCCGTGATGGCATTTTATGCAAAATAGCTATCATAATGATATCAATTAAGCCATCAATGTTACCTTTTGATAGAAAATGGAATGCTTTCTTTAAAATTCCTTTTCTAATAGAGCAATTTGTTGTTCGTTTCAAGAGTAAACCTTTTGGTCCCTCACTTTCTTGCACATTTACAAATCTTTGCATGCATGAATACCTAACTGCAGGTATGCATTACACAGCCCTTGCATGAGAGGATATTCAACAGAAATAATGCCATTTGAAGAGGTAAGAAGTCAAAACAAATCATACCTAATATATCTGGGTAGATGGAGAGGGTAGGAAGGGAGAAATGGAGAGCTAGACTAGTCATGAGCATCAGCTATGCAACTTATAACATCTACAAGAATAAAATCAGTTCGATAATAGGCAGCCAGTATATCAGGTCTTGAATGTTACATCCATCCAAACACGCCAAGAAACAAATTATATAAGCTATCAGAGGTGCACTAAATATAAGTAATGCAATGCATCTCTGCTGATGAATTCAAATATATGGAGAGTCTAAGAAATACCCAACTTTCCGAACAACAGCTTGGTAATGGCTAAACAAGTACCTTGTAAACAGAAGGATGCATTGGATCCAGTTGAAAAAACTTTGATTCAAGATCTGGAAGCTGAGTTCCATGTATATACTGAGGCAAATGCCTGAATAGTTCAACTCTATTTCTTGCTTCAGATTGATTTACCACTGCACGTCTTTTAGCCTTTTCAACCCGATGTTTATCATCAAATTGCATACGAGGTGGGGAACATCCTTCTTTCTGTCTTTATCAGGAATGCGGTCTCCGACCTTCTTTTCAGAAGGTACAACTGGAGCTGTAACCTGAGGCCCATCTTTCTTTTGTGAAGAAGGTTTCACTACCTTACCTTGTTTTGAAGCAGGAAGTGCACCACCAGAAGAAGCAGAAGGCTTCACTGCTTCACCTATAATCATCACCATGAAAACACATTTAAAATATAATGAATTTTCAATAAGAATATGGGATGAAGACATACATATTCAGGTGAGAATAATGAACATAATGCTGAAAAATGGAAAGAAAAAAAAATGAATGTGGATAAAGAACTAAGCTGACATTAACGGGCTTTTCAATTTTCAGGTGTCACCAAAATGAGTCTACACAAATCTAAAATAAATGAATTGTATGAAATACATGTTTGGTTGCCTTCTTCAAAACCTATGTCACAAAAATTGACATGCCATAAAACCTGAAAAGTGAGTTTTTTGAATAAAAGCCACCCCTCTTATTCAGAATACTTTTTCTGCATAAAATCAGGTTTTGTTATTATCTGTTTTGATAAGACAAGTAGATATATAAACAGCCCCCTCTTTAGCCCCCAAGCTGTATCACTTCAAACAAACCCACCAAGACTTTTTGAAGTGTTACTGATATGAAGGTAAAATAGCAGATATGCTCATAGTAGGAGCTTCAGAGGTCCTGAATATAGAAAAGATACAAAGCCCGGAAGCAGCATTTGATATATATTACTTCACACTTCCAAGTATTGGAAAACAACGATATTTGATATACCGATGGAGTTGTGAGGAAAGTTAGTTAATGGAAGAGTCCTCTAATCTAAGAAGGTCAATTATGAAGCAATAAAATTAATTACCATATGTAAATGGTGGAAAACAGTCTCTAAACAATTTTCCTGGCAGAACATGTAAGAAGGATTTGTATGCAACATTTTCCAAGTTGATTTTTTCAGATTCTTGATCTAGGGATCCTTTAGTTCTCCACACAAGCAGCTCATGTTGAAGATAAACATATTATGACCGGAGAAAAGGTTTTCATAGGCTGGTATTGGGATGTCTTTGCATCTGAAGGAGCCTGGTACTCCAATAAATTCATCCAAAATATCTCTTAATGCTTGTAGATGTCACTTCCAAGAAACACAGGATTCTACTAGCTGTAGGGTTATAAGCAAAAGGCAACCCTCCCCCCTGCTCTCCCTCCCATATGTCTGTGAATAGCCTCAGGATTATGAACTGACCAAAGAAATATGGTAAATCTAGAAAGAACTTTGAATGACATGATCAGTGACAGTTTTCATATAGAGCTGAATAGTCATAAATTGCCAAGAAACTGCCTGAAGATGAGTGAAACAAAATGTTCCCTTCTTGGTTTAGGAAAAAAAGGTGCAACCCCAACAAGGAATATCAAGGAAATTAAAATCTAAACAAATATTCGGCTTTTTTAACAAAAGAAAACAAAAATCTGGAGATATTATAGAGCAACACAAAGTCTTAAAGTTGGAAAAATGGGCAAAAGAATGATCAAAATAAAATGATATTACTGCTAATTACAGGGTGCTGTGCAGCAGAGTATGTGCACAAGTTGCCTATTTCAATTTAGCATTGAAAACAATTTACTTTCGATGGGCTAGCACAGTTCTCCAAATAAAGGATCCTAAGAATTTGGAAAGATACCTATCAAGCATACTCCACAATTTGGAAAAGAAATATTAAGGGACAGGAAGCAACACGGTGGGAACACAAAATCTGGACCAGGCATTACCATCTGGCCCTGGTGAGAAATTGGATGCATATGTTTTGTTCATTCAACTCATCAAAGCTCTTTAACAAAGTTTTGCGTCCTCCAATGGAAGTCTTTGAGGTTCTAGATCCTCTACAAGCAAACAAATTGACCATATGATGGCATTATATAAGGGCCACACTAATACATGGACTGCTTGGGAGGGATGCATCCAAGTTTATGTTGAAAAGCCATGAAAACCAGAAGTTTCTGGCACAAATATCAATAAACCAACCTTGTCAAGTTAAAATTACACCATTTTTGCATCATTCACAAGGAGAAAGAAAAGAACTATTGATACTTGAATTGCTAGGAATCTATGAAATATGAATCATGGAAATAGTTTCTCAATTTAATTAGAGATATCTTGGGCTTCTATTCAATCTCATTGATTTATCATATCTTGGAGGCACCACCTATGACCTTTTTTCTCATGCAAATCAGATAAAAGAACCAAAGATAATAATCGAGTTGCCAATGATATTGAAAGGAATACAATCCTATAAGTTCTTGAAACCTGCAGAAAAGAACATCAACAGATAAAACTATCAAGACGGTTGAAAATACATGCACCCTATGATAGGCAACAGCAAGAATCCTATTTGACAAGTAGAAACGCAACAAGAATCCTACTTGAAAAGAAATATAGTGGGAGAGATGCTTTCTCCATGTGCAAATCAAAAATAAGAAACTCTGACAAGGTTATGCTTCCAGGTTTAAGGGTCAAAAGGCAGAATGGATAGACCAAAGACAATGAAGCAAAATAAAAGCAGTTTAGAGGAATTTGCAAACAGCCAGACACTTTTCCACTTCATTGGGGATTTGCCCATCGAGATGAACTAACAGCACAGCTGGATCTGCAGGTAGAATCCACATGAATGAGATAAGCTTTTTCATCTATGCACGCACAATGGTTTGGATGCTACAGGTTTGTATGATCTAAAAGTAATAAAAATCATCAGTTATCATGCTATTTTCTAGCTTTTCTGACAAAGTTATATCTCTGGTTAGCATCTATAGACAACTTCCTGGAACTTAAGCAGGATACTAAGAAATTCCTGCCTTCTTGTTAAATGCTCGTGATGAGTCAAAACAAGCTCTTCATAAGAACATGGCATCCATCATAAGCCATCTACATGTTAATAAAGATCAAAAAAGTTGAGACTATTCTCCACAATTCTAGTCAGCCATTTGAAAATGACATGAAACATGATTCATGCTCAATACACATGCAATGCATATGGTGTACATTTGGTGAACAGCTAGAGGCCCCATCCTTTGATATTCTCTAACAGAACATATAGATGTGAATGTTCGCTTTGTCTTCCTACATGTTGTTAAAGTGTCAAAAGGCAATAATATTATGTTGAGCATCTCCCCGAAGCCTCTTTCCCCTTAAAACATTTTAGCAGAAGCCCCTATAAAATTTGAACTCATTAAAGTAAATTCCTACCTCAAGAAATTTATTTGACTCACTAGCTACTCTGTGAATGTGACAACCTATCTCAGAGCTTATGTCTGATTAATCCAGCCAAACTGAAGCACCTTTCTAAGACAAGACAAGCAACTTCATCTTCACCAACTAGGATCATAATTAAATTACAAGATGTTTAGTAAATGTCAGCAATCAATTGTACGAAAATAGCCTGCAGTAATTTGTTGGCGGCAGCTGATTCAAGTTCTCAATAAACTGGACACGCACCTTTCCATTTTAAATGTACATGTTGAGCACTATGATGTTTCTCTTCTTTTTTTTTGATAAAAAATACTATCTGTTGGTAT
>KE505640.1:180155-194406 GCA_000441515.1 Elaeis oleifera
GAACAGTTTTAAGGACTAATCGATAAATTCTCTCTTTATCAAACCTAAATAGTCCTAAGGACTTCATCATAACAACGGAGTTCATTAGAAAATGAAACTTATGATGAAAATACCAAAGTATATTTTATTTATTAACAAATCAATTACAATACTTAGTTGTTCAACCGTCAACAGGCTGACGATTGACATTTGGGACATATTTCCCAACAGGGCACATGCCCCTCTCTAGTTTTAGCTTGTGGAGGAGGAAAAAAGGCACACGCCCCATCTCTCTCTTGCTTGGATGAGGATAAGTGGTTGCTAAGTGTTGCCACCCACTTCACCCTCCTATTTGGGAAAGATGACATTCCTTTTAGATGAATTTTTTTGGAAAGAAATCTAAATAAAGGAATGTACTGTTATGAGATAATAACTAGTCATTTTTTTCTTTTTGTTTGAATTTCGAATTTAAATCAAGGGTCTGTAAAATGGGCTACCTTTAGGGTTTGTAAAAGGAGATGAAAATCAAATTTTTCATAACCTCTCATTGTGTCCACTTCTCCTCTCCCTTTCCACTCTGTCCAATGCCTAAAAAGTTGAGCATCCACATCTCCTCACACCAACATTGTTAGGCTAGTTCCTCTTGTGCCAAGAAAGTCTCAAGTATTGAGATCAGGAAGAAGATCAAGTGTTGATCTAAGGTCTAGAAAGGCTATCAAGAAGGACGATCCAAAGTTGATCTCGATGGATACCTGTAGAGGTCGGGTACATACACGGCTAATCTGCAAACCTCCTTCAGATCCATATTTTTTGGATTGCGGTGTTCATCTACCCATACAAGGTGATGAGATCATCCCTCTCTATTTTATTTGCTGATATAAATGCTAAGTAAATCTGATTTAGATCTATGCATAACATGCCGGATCGAAATTTTTTTGAAATTCTGCTGCCTCTGATCTGATCCGATCCAGTGTGCAATCCGATCCTTCAACTGGTATCAAAGTCAGATTGTTCGAATCTTAGATCTAAATCAGATTTGATTCAGATGAGATCTGAAAAGTAATTAGATCTAAAAATATTTAGATTAGATTTGAATATAGTATGTTAAGCTAGATCTAAAATTATTTAGATTAAAATTTAGCATACGGTAAACTAGATTTGTATATGTGATATATGCTTAGATCTAGTTATTATCTGAGTAGCCTATTACTTAGAATGGATGTATCACTAAGTCGTTTAGTCATAAGAGAAAGTCGGGTTTAAAAATCCTCTCTTCCCATTCGATAGGATACTTTTATGGCATGTAGGGGTGTTATATGAATACATCCATGATGAAGAATCACGAAAAAAAATTAATTTATGCTAAACCCTAGATTCAAAACACTAGGTTTGATTTGATTGATTGTAATGTATGATTAGTTATTTAGATCTGAAAAAGATTTTCAAATCTAAATCAGAACTATTTTTGTGATGCATACATGATCTTAAAAAACATCAAACCTATGAAAGAGTTTCAGTCTGGCCTGCAGGAGTCAACTTGGTTCTTGTTCGAGTCGACTCCGATCCCTGTTGAGTCGACTCAAATTTGATTTGACCCGACTCAATCCCCTGGTGAGCCAGCTCGGTTTGCTATTGAGCCGATTTAGTGCTGCAAATAGATGGGTTTCGGATCTCTATCCGTCGTAGGGAGTTGACTCGATCTCGGTCAAGTCGACTCACTCTAATGAGTCGACTTAAGTCCAGGATGAGTTGACTCATTTGAGTAGATTTTGTATGAGATACAAAATTTAATTCTTTTAGATTCAAAATGTTTGATATCTGAATTAGACCCATGAACTTAATTAGGAATTAAGATGAAATTAAAGATCTAATTAGGAATTCAGATCTGACATAATTTATAATCATGGGTCAAGGGTGTAGGTAGCTCAATTAGGTCTGGTGGGAGCAGTTAATCAAACTGACTCAAGAGTTGACTAGGTTGGTCAAGAGTGCTCTATGACCAAACCAATAGTTATAAGTTTGATCAGATCGATTAACAGTCATATGTTAGTGATCAACTTAAGATCTAATTCAGCTCAGTGGTTCAAGCCCAGGTCAATAGGCTAATCTGATCGATTCTAATCAACTAATTTGGTGTCTAAAGTAAGTATATAGATAGTGGTTCTTTAATTGATTCTGTTGTCTAATCTGGTCAATTCATTGGTATCTAAAAAAGTAACGGAGGGATCCCCACACATCTTAACTTATCTGACCATTTTGGCAGGTTATATTTTGTATTAGGTTAACTTGTTAAACTCGAGCTAGCCCATGCCACTAGATTAGTCATAACCATTATGACAATTAAGAATGACAACTAAACCAAATCTTCCTGTAAAATATTAAGTCGAGCGATCTTCCATCGTTGTAATTATACGAGCCCTTCTCGAGGTTGATTGTTCTCAACTAGATATAGTGGTTCAATTGCACTGAGAAGACGCAACCATGACTATTAGGCATGAGATGCTGCAGAGTGAAAAAGAGGTTGGGCTCAATATTTCAGACACGGTGAGAGTCCCAATGACATCTCTAGTTTGCGCAAATAGTGGGTCTGACTTAATTAAGAAGTCGGCCAATATTCTGGATATGGTGAAGCTCATGAATTAGAGACCAATATTCGCTGCAACGTGTTTGGAGAAATACTAGACAAGAGTTGTCCACTTATCAATTGACCCAATATCAATAACTGTTAGGTGAGGTGGTGAGTCAATTTGGGAGACTGCAGCACCCACTAAAGACTTTAATCGTAGAGGTCTTCGCTTCTCTTCTAAAAGAGTGTGGGGAATCAAAAAAATAGTGAGAGCCTTAATTTATTTTAAAAATAAATTTTTAAATAAATTGGTTAAGTTAATTACAAAATCTAACTAGAAACTTTGACTCTTCGTAGAAATTATGTCTGCTTCCAATCTCCTAGTCTGTATCCTAGAGACCAACCGATTGATCGAACCCAATTTTAAGGACTGGTTTCAGAACTTAAAGATTATCTTGAGTTTCGAAAATTTACCTATATTCTCGACTAAGACCTTCTCCCTTTACTAGTTCGTCTGACCGCTGATCAGAGAGCATCTCATGAAAAGTGGTTGGACGATAATAACAAGGTGAAGTGCTATATGCTAGCCTCAATGTTTAACGAATTACAGCACTAGTACGAGAACATGTGGACTACCAAACAGATTTTGATCCACTTACAAGAGTTGTATGGTGAGCAGAATCACGCAGTTGGCTTTGAAGTGTCCAAGCGACTCTTCAAGACAAAGATGTAAGAAAAGCAGTCGGTCCACAAATATTGTTTGACAATGATCAAGGATCTGGAAGAGTTTAAGAAGCTTAGCATATCAATGGATAAGGAACTACAGATTGATCTCATTCTGCAGTCCCTGACTGATTTATATGGACAGTTTATTATAAACTTCCATATGAATAAGATTCAGTGCACTATCTATGAGTTGATTAATATACTGATAACAACTGAGAGAATCTTGAAGAGTTCAAGGGGCTCTGTACTTGCTGTGAAGCAGATTTTTTTAAAAAAAAAGTCTACTGAGAAGAAGAAAAAGTCTATGAAGAAGTAGAAAGTAGAGAGCAAGAAGAAGGAGAAGAAGGTAGCTCCAAAGAAAAGGCCCCAAAAAAAGAAAAGTGTTTCTATTGTAACTCTGATGGCCATTGAAAGTGAAACTACCCTGCTTACCTGGCGGACCTGAAAACAAGAGGGAAGGCAGACCTTCTGAAGGTATGCTCATCATAGAAACAAACAAATTTGATAGTTTCTTTTGCATCCAGTTGGGTGCTTGACTTTAGATTTAGTGCTCATCTATGTACTTCTTTGCAGGATCTTGAGGATAGCAGAAGGTTGAGGGATGGTGAAATGATCCTACGTATTGAGAACGGTGCAAAAATTGCTGTTGTGGCCATGAAAATATATCCTCTTCGATTACCGTTAGAGAATTTTTTGTTATTGAGAAACTGTTACTTTGTACCTATCGTGAGTAGAAATTTGATTTATGTACCTTATTTAATACTGGAAGACTATGTAATTAGTTTTTTAAGAACTAATGTACTATTTATTTGAGAAATAATAAAATTGAAAGTGATTTTCTTATCAACGGTCTTTTTCAGCTACATGTTAATGTATCTATTAATTATGTCGAGCAAAATGTGAATACTGTAGGTTCTAAGCATCCTAGAGATAATTTAAACAAAAGTATTTATGGCACCTAAGGCTAAGTCACATCAGAGAAGACAGGATTAATAGATTGGAGAAAATCGAACAATTAGATCCATTGCCTTTCGAGTCATATTCGGTCTATGAGTCATGCCTTCAAGAAAAAAATGATTAAGCTTCCCTTTGTCAGACACGGGGAAAGGACTATAGAGAAACTTGCTCTGATGCATTCTGATGTTTGCGGCTCTTTTGATGTGTCGATTAGAAGAGATTTTTCCTACTTCATTATCTTTATCGATGATTTTTCACGGTATGTGTATGTGTACCTTATAGGTCACAAGTCTAAGACCTTTGAAAAGTTCAAAGAATTCAGACATGAAGTGGAGAAACAAATCGAAAAGTCCCTTAAGGCTCTTCGATCAGATCGAGGAGGTGAATTCCTTAGTAGGGAGTTTCTAGATTATCTCAAGGAGCACGGTATAGTCTCACAATGAACTCCACCTGGAATGCCTCAACTCAATAGAATTTCAGAACGAAAAATCGGATCTTATTAAATATGGTCCATTCCATGATGAGCTTCACAGATCTTTCTCTTTATCTTTGAGAACATAGTCTACTTACTGCCATTTGTGTACTGAACAAGGTTCTTCTAAAATCATTCCTACCACTCCATATAAGATATGGCATGGTAAGAAGTTGAGTCTGAGTTATCTCAAGATTTGAGGTTGTTCGGCCTATGTCAAATGACAACAGACGGATAAGTTAGAAATTAGGTCAATTAGAGATTGTTTTATCAGATATCCTAAGAAGCCTTTAGGGTATTATTTCTATCTTTCGAAAGACCACAATGTGATTGTGATTTGATATGCTATCTTTTTGAAAATAATTTATTCAAGATGGAGGTATAGGAAGTTTGATTGTGCTCGAAGAAAAAGTCTCGAAAGAGCAACGAGCCTCGAAACCTGTGGAACCTGATCAGTCTGAGCCAGTCCGCGCACCTATTCCACCTTGCAAGTTTGGTAGGATTTTTCATCCTCCTGAGAGGTACTTAGGTATTATTTTAGAGGATATAGAGAACATATTCCTCATGAGAAATGGGATTCATGGAGATGATCCCAAAATCTATAGCAAGACAATATCAGATATCGACTCCAAAAGGTAGTTGAGGCAATAAGGTCAGAAATTGACTCGATGCACTTAATACAAGTCTGGACCTTAGTGGATCTACTTGAAGGTATTGTACCTATTATAAATAGATCTACAAGAGAAAAATTGGTGCAGATGAAAAGGTGAAGACTTTTAAAGCTAGGCTCATGATGAAAGGGTATAGCCAGCACAAAGGCGTTGACTATCAAAAGATCTTCTCGCCTGTGGCCATGCTAAAATCCATCGGTACATTATTTGCTGTTGCAGCATATTTCGACTACGAAATATAGCAAATAGATATGAAATATCTTGAGAAAGATATCTATATGAAAAAGTCGCTTGATTTCACTTTCAGTGATGGTGATCATAAGGTTTGCAAATTACAAAATTATTTATGGACTCAAGCAAGCGTCTCAAAGTTAGAATATTCATTTCAATGATGTTATCAAATTATTTGGTTTCATTAAGAATGAGGAGGAACCATGCATGTTCAAGAAGGTTAATGGGAGCACTGTCTCTTTTCTCGTATTGTACGTGGATGACATTCTCCTGATTGAGAATGATATTCTCATGTTGACCTCGATCAAGATTTGGTTGTCTAAAGAATTTTTCATGAAAGATCTAGGAGAGACATCCTTCATTTTTGAGATAAAAGTCTACAGAGATAGATCTAGGAGGATGCTGGGACTGTCACAGGAGATGTATATTGAGGATGTGCTAAAAAGGTTAAGCATGGAGAACTCCAAGAGGGATCTTGTATCCTTCAGACATGGTATTCATCTCTCCAAGAAGACGTACCCTAACACATCGAAGGAGATTGAACACATGAGCAAGATCCCTTATGCTTCGGCTATAGAGAGTCTCATACATGCTATACTTTGTACACGATCTGATATCGCCCATACTGTGAGTGACACAAGCAGATATCAATTGAATCCAGATGAAAAGCATTAGATTTCTATGAAATGTATCTTTAAGTATTTGAGAAGGATGAAGGATATGTTCTTGATCTTTGGGAATGGAGAATTAAAAGTGCAGGGGTATACAGATTCAGACTTCATGTCTGATACTGATGATCGAAAGTCAACATCAAGAAGCATCTTTTTATGCAATGGTGGTACTGTCAGCTGAAAATATTCTAAGCAGACTGTAATTGCAAACTCCACCATGAAAGTAGAATACATCACCGCATCGGAGGCTGGGAAGGAGGCGTTCTGATTCAAGAATTTGTTGTAAAGCTAGGTGTGATACCATCAGATGCTGTCCCACTCTACTGCAATAATAACGGCACCATAGTCCTTGCTAAAAGCTGAGGTCTCACTAGAATTCAAGCACATCAAGCAGTGGTTTCACCTCATCCATGATTACCTCGAGAAAGGATACATCGAGGTGAAGAGAGTCAACTCTGCGAACAACGTAGCTAATCCACTGATGAAGCAATTGAACCAGCAAAAGACTGAAGCCCATCTTAAGAAGATGGGACTTAAATTGTAGCCAATTGGCTTTAGGTCAAGTGAAAATTTGTTGAATGTATGCCCTAGAAGCCAGATTGGCTGACACTTGTAAAATATTTTTAGGATATAATTATAATTTGACTTTGATATTAATAAATTAGGTTATTTTCATTCACATTATATTTGATAGTATCTGTGAATCGTCCATTGAGTTAATGGGTATGATAATACATATTCTCAAGAGTTGAGAATTTGAGACATGTGTTATTATAATCAACTCATAAATTACTTCCGATCGTAGGATCATCATGAAATGATGATCAATCCGGAAGACTGGCATATGATCATTTTCTTCGAATAGATGAGTCTTGAATCTATAGTGTGGAAACAGCAGAGCAAAAGTATAGGTGCTTATTAAGAACAAGGATACTGAGCGTGATCAATCACCCACAGTCACAAAGATTTCTACCTTCTCTCCAATGACTTGTTCATAGCTACGGTTGTGTATCTAGTTTTCTGACCTAAGGTGCATCGATAGTTCACCTTAAGGATGCTGTAGTTTGACTACACCATAACTCAGTCTCCTAGCTATACGGAGCCTTGAGGTGCATGTTGGCTGTAGTATATTCATCGTAGGAATTGGGTTGCATCAAGATGAGATCTATTGATCTCGATAGAGGAGAAGTAGTCCTATGTAGATCATGAGATTGAGTCTTAAAGCCCATGGCCATGGTAGTGTGAAAGATAGAAAAGAGTTTCTATTGGATTTCACATCGGACTCGAATCGAATGATTCTATCATATGATAGGTATGAGATTTGACGAGTTAACCTTTCCTCGATCCTATCGGGACTTATGATAGAAGAACTGAATCACACGATAACTACATCTTGAGGTTCTTTTCAGTTCTAATGGATTGTCATTATATATTGCTAGATATCACTGGTGGATTGTGAGAACTCACTAGGATCATGATGGATCGATGATTCTTGATGAATATGAGTTGAAATTATTTTAATCCATTGAAAGGAGTTTCAATGATACTATAATAGAGATCATGGTATATGTCACTAGCAGACAGAATTGAATCTATAGGGTTACACAATAAGGGATTTGATCTTGGATTGATCCAATTAGACTTTTGAAGTCACAATTGGATTAGGATTTGATGAAATCCTATTAGATTTAGGTGCACCATGCTAGCACATGGTTACACTCCAATTCTTCTCTGGACTTGGTTCCTTATTAGATAGGGTTTAGATTAAGTCAATAGCCTTCATCCTAACCTAATCTATTTGGGTCATGTGGGGCACCATATTAGGCACCTCATTTAGGCTAGACTAAGCCAATTAGTTGGCTGATTTTTCTCCCTTAACTTTTCTTATTTGGCATAGATTTTTTAGAAAGAATAAGGAGGGCGCATGCCATCTCTGGATGAGATCCAGAAAGGCACATGCCTCCTTCTTTCTTGGAACATCTACATGTGCATGGCATGTGGAATTGTGTGGAAGAATGAGAGGGGCACATGCCCCATCTCTCTCTTGCTTGGATGAGGATAAGTGGCTGCCAAGTGTTGGCACCCACTTCACCTTTCTATTTGGGAGAGATGACATTCCCTTTTAGATGGATTTTCTTGAAAAGAAAATCTGAATAAAAGGAATGTGTTGTTATGAGATAACAACTAGTCATTTTATCCCTTTTTGTTTGAATTTTTGAAATTCTACTGATCCGGATCTGACCCGATCCGATAAGCAACCCGATCCTTCAGATCCAACATGTCTCATGACTAGTTTGATGGACTTCTTTGGGATAGTCGATGCTTAGTATGTCAAGACGCTCTATGTAGATCTTCCCCAACTCTTCCCAACTCATCATATCCCGAGGTAGCAAGTCGGAACAAAGTATCCACCAAGTATTTTTGATCTTGGGATGTGAAAATTTCAAAGTAATCGAAATCCAATCTTAATGCTTGGAGCTTTTGGAGATACCTTATTGGAGTTGGATCCAAGTTTCATATTCTCCCGAGCTTGTCCGCTCACTAAGTGTGAGTCAGTGAAGACCTTCAACCTTTTTACCCCAAGTTCTTTGGTGACCTTCAAGCCAGCTATTAAGGTCTCATACTCAGCCTAATTATTGAAAGTTTAAGGTAAAATGAAGAGCATACTTAGTCATGACTCCTGCCGAATTAGTTAGGATAAGACCCACTCTACATCCTTGAGAATTGGAGGCTCCATCCACATGTAGAATCCATGCTGATTCATTAGTTGATTCTTCGAATATTTATGAAGTGAGCTTGTCCTCCTGAATTATATATTCAACAATGAAATCAGCCAATATTTGAGCTTTAGTTAAAGACTGAGGATGATATAAAATATCAAACTCACTAAGCTCAATTGCTCATTTTTGCCATTCTTTCTGAGATGTCTAGTCACTAAAGTAGAGCTTTCAAAGGTTGGTCAGTCAGAACCACCATGAAATGGGCATGGAAATATGGTTAAAGTTATCATACTAAAATGATAAGTGTATAGACTACATTTTCCATCTTGGAGTACCTTGTCTTTGCATCATGTAGAGCTCTACTCGTGTGGTAGACTGGTTTTCATATTCCATTTTCAACTTCTTAGATTAACATCGAGCTGACGGCTTTCACAGAGATAGCCAAATGCATGAATAATGTTTCACCCATACTTGCTTCGACAATAAAGGTGAGGAGCTAAAAGACTTTTTCAGATCTTCGAAAGCTCTTTGACATTTATTTAACCAAGTAAAATCCTTCATATGCCATATAATCTTAAAGAAAGAGAGGCATCGTTTTGCTGACCTGGAGATAAATTGATTGAGAGCTGCAATATGTCCGACCAGCTTCTGAACTTCTATTTTTGAAGTTGGAGGTTTCATGTCGAGAATCACCATGATCTTTTTGGGTTGGCCTCTATTCCTCGTCTTATCACCATAAACCAAACATTTATCTGTGGTTACACCAAACACACATTTGCTCAGATTTAATCTCATTTGGTGTTTTCTCAGTGCGTTGAATACTTCTTCTAAATCATATATATGTCGAGAGGTCTCATTGCTTTTTACTAATATATCATTGATATAAACCTTCATATTTTAGCCGATCTAATCTTTAAAGATCTTATTGACAAGTCGTTGATAAGTCACTGTAGCATTTTTGAGACTGAAGGGCATGGCCTTATAACAATACATGCCCTTCTCAGTTATGAATGACATTTTCTCTTCATCTTCGAGGGCTATCCGAATTTAATTGTAGCTGTTAGAGCACCTTTTCAAGAGCGTGGAGATCTAGAACCAACAGCAGAAGAACCAAGAAAGGGGACGGTAAAAGAGGGGAGACAAATAAGGCAGGCGGCTAAAGTTTCTTGGAGGCGCTCCAAGCTTGAAACCTTAGGGTGTCTAGGATTTCTCCTCTATAGGTGGCAGCTAGGGTTCTTCAAGAGAGGTGGGCATCCACAAGGTAGAGAGAAGAGATGAGACAGAAATTAGGGAGAAAATAGTTCTATTCTCATGTAATCATATTATATCACATATATTTATATGTGTACAAATTGGTCTAACCCAAGACCAAACCCAACAACTCCCATGGCTAACCAACATGTGATTGCACTAATCCAAGTCCATGTATATCCATGTCTTGCATGCCCTCACCCTCCTTGGGCCCATACTTAGTCCAGAAGTAGATTAGCCCCTCAAGGTCCATGTTTCCTGGGCCTCGAGATCGAGAAGGTAGCCTGCCTCCTCCCTAATATCCAAACTGGTCCTAAGACCCCCATGAATGCTTCATGGACTTCAAACCTTGACCTTTTCCTCGGCCTTCAGAGGCTTAGGAGCGTCACACTTGGGCCTACAATCTTCACCTTAGTGCCCCAAAGCCGCTACAAAATTTGATCTATCCATCAGTCCTATCAGCACCACACACCTATGAAAGTTATCCCGTGGTAGAGTCTTCGTAAGTACATCAGCTAAGTTCTCCTTGGTATAAATTTTGACCAACTCCACCTTACCTTCTTCCACTAGCTCCTTGATCTGGTCGTACTTGATATCAATATGTTTGGTCCTCGTATGATAGACAGAGTTTTGAACCAAAATAATGTACTCTGACTATCACAGTGCATCTTGACAATACCTGTGCAACTTCCATCTCCAACACCAAACCCTTTAGCCATAATGCTTCTTTTGCTACCTCCGTAATGCCAACATACTCCACTTCTATTGTAGATAATGTCATGATGGGTTGCAAGCAAGATCTTCAAGAACTGGACCCCATTCAAGCTAAACACAAATCCTTTGGTCGAATGCCTGGTGTCTATATCTCCAGCAAAATCCGCATCCACAAATCCAACCAATTGGCCCTGAACTTCCTTGGATATATTGGAGCTTCCCTCGACACCATCTTGCTGCCCATAGCTGATGCTGACTCAAACTGTACCCACCAAATACCTAAAGATCCCTTTCAGTGCTCTCCAATGCTCTTTGCCAAGCTGCGCTATGAACCTACTGGTCTGGTTCACTGCATGGGCAAGATCTGATCTACACCATATCATTGCATACGTGAGGCTTCTCACACCTGAAGCATATGGTATCCTCTCTATCTCCTCAGCCTCCACCTCATTTTGGGGTGACATTGACTTTGATAGGCTGATAAGATCAGTTAGTGGTAGTGTTGCCAATTTTGCTCCATTCATACTGAATTTTTGCAACACCTTTCGAATATAACTCCCTTGAGATAAATGCAGCACACTCCTTGTTCGGTTTCTGAGGATTTTATACCTAAGATCTTTGTTGCAGGGTCCAAATCCTTCATCTCGAACTCTCTAGACAAAGCTGCCTTCAAATTCTATACTATATTTTATTTTGTATGCTATCAGCATGTCATCCATATACAGAAGTAGATATAACCGAGACTCATCCTCAAGAATTTTGACATAAACACAGAGATCATACTCACATCTGGTCATGCTGATACTCCTCACATACGAGTCAAACCACTTGTACCATTATCTTGGTGACTGCTTCAACTCATAGAGAGATTGCTGTATGATCACTATCGTAGGTGGTCAAAAATAATCTAATTTATTACTATATAGATAGTATGAATCAGGATCGTATCCATAGGGATCATGCTAGTTACAATTGAGTCGATTAGTTTTAGGTTAGATAGCAGTATGAACGCTAATTAAAAGACTATTTAGATTAATAAGAAAATAAATAAATAAAAGAATTAATTAAAGGTTAAATGCAAGTATGAAATGGATTCTCAGGATCTCAACTATTTTCTTATTAGACAGCTGGTACTCTTCTTAACATGTCTTGAATTGATATCTAATCAATAAAGATATAACCTATCTTAGAGAGCACGGCCCATACCCTCGGATCACGATCCATCCCTTAAAAATTATAGACTAGTCAAAATTATTTAGATATACAAACCAATAAATCTATGATCAATTCTCAAGCATAGTCTATTTCGCTGAGCACGGGTCGTATCCTTAGATCACGATCCGTCTCTACGTAGTTATAAGCTATTCAAAGCCTTATAACATATGTAAAATAAATAAAAGATATAAAATAAAAAAGCCAAGTCTTTTATTGTATAATAAGAAAGAAATATAAAAGATGGAGAAATAAAAATACTATCATGACATGTAGTCCAACGATTTCATTGGTTGCAGTCTACAGGGATGGAAAGAGAAAAAGATTTGGAAGACATGTTGGAGGCTTTTGGATGTAGGATTTTTATGGCTTGTAGGGAATTGATGGAGGCTTAGGATGACAAAATTTTAGAGAAAATGGTTGTACCTATGGCTGGCTAAAAATCTTAAAAGATAAGATTGGCGTGAAGAAGGGTTGTAGCATGGAACCTAAGGCTATAGGAAGAAGAGGGAGATAATCCCCACAGGAGAGCTAATGTCCCTTTGGAAGAGAAAGAGGACGTGTATTTATAGAGTGGAGGCTAGGGTTCAAGCGAGTTTTAGGCGTTGGAGACTCTAGGGTTTCATGAGAAGAGAGGTGGCAGTATGAATAAGGACCCTTAGATCTTCATATTGCTTCACCTTCGTTGATCAACAAGTCGCGTTCACACTAGATCTTCATGAAGAGTGATCTTTTAATCTGAGCTCTTGAGATTTAAGTCATGTTCACACTTAACTCTATTTATCTTCTAATCTGAGTTTTTGATTAGAGATGTTACTTCTTGACTCTTAATCTTTAAGTCACGTTCACACAAGAATGGGAGCTGGTTATCTGGTTCACTCAAATTTGATCCTATTTGAGTTTAATTTAAATCGTATGAACCTAAACTCCCAATTACCTATAAAATAGACTAGAGAGCATCAAATTCTTATAAAATAATATTAATTATTATAATATTTAGTACCTATAATGATCTAATTCAAGTATTCATTATACCCCCTAACTTAAACTTTACTCATCCTCGAGTAAAGTAGATATATTAGCATTGTGCACCAAATTGTCCTTGAATCAAAAGTTATCTTAGACACTCCTAAAGATAGTTGATATCCGGCTAGACCATTAAAGAGATACTTCATTGGATTATCAATTTAACTCAATTAGTTGTTGAGTATTAGCCATAAAATTTTTAGAGATCTTCTTTTACCAACTCTCCACTTTATTCTTTAGGTTCTCTAACTTAATATTGATTTGGTGTAATATTTTTCTACAGTTTATTCCCCTTATTTTCTCTTTTCTTTTTCTTCTTCTTCTTTTTTTTGTAATAATATTTATATGCACAGTCGGTGCAATATCCTAACCCTTTAAGTTTCTAATTGACTCTTATAGCGAGCTTTAGGTCAATGACTCCCAAACTAGTTAGCTTTAGGGTATTAGGTGTAAAATATCCCTCAAATTTACTAACTTGAGTCAAAAAGACTAAGAGTTAAGACTGACTCTATAAGAGATTTCTTCACATTCTTATCTTTTGACGCAAACCACAATACTTAGGCGAAGGGGCCTGGTTACTCAGTGAGATAATATTTTTTTTTCTCTTTTTTTTGAATTTAGATTCTAAGGAGGACTTTTTGCATACTTCAATATTTCCACCCATTCCTGCATGAAGCAGATTCTTTATTGAGATAGGTAGGAAGAGAGTTCTAGAATTACTCCAAAATTTGATCTAATCTAATCCTTACCATTTATTGGGTGTCCTTAATGATTTCTTCCTTGATATTTCTAAAATTATCTAGACCATTAATCACTCATTGATTAGGATGCCTAGTTAACTTTAAATCGATATAAAATTTAAATACACAAAGCTAATTATTTCTAATCATACTTGAGGACTTAATTAAATTAGTTATCCCCCCAACTTAATTTTTATTGTACTCATTGGAAAAAGAGAATCATAAAGTAGAATAAAATAAAAATTGCAAGAAAGGATACCACTTGAGTTCAATGTGTTCGTTCATTGTCGGGTGAGAGGTTCTTCCTTTGTGAGC
>KE505640.1:242705-256062 GCA_000441515.1 Elaeis oleifera
TGAAGGTTAAGAAATGAACTAAGTGAAGAAGCGAAAGAGAAAAAAATAGAATCGGCCTACCTCAAGAAAGGACCCTAGGGAGTCCCAAACCCGCTGTTCAAGATCGGCATGGACGATCCTGTGGACGACCTCAGGCAAAATGCACCCATCGACCAATCTTTTTATTAAATCCCTGTTGTTGAAGGGATTCTCCCCCGGATCCTCTTCAGAGCCGTTGGACTCTTCAATGGCAGCCCTGCGACCGCTGACCTTGCGGGCCACCATCTTTTTTCTTCTCCTCCTTTCGGCCCCCGACGCCTCCTCGGGGCGAGACTCTGGAGCGAAAACCTCGACAGGAGAACTTCTTGAAGAATCTCGAGAAACTGCGGGCTCAGCGTCGGAGGGGACATCAACGGCAAGGGCCGCTTGGGCAAGCACGGTCGACCTTGTCTCTTCTACCCTCACCTTCTTCGTCAACCCAGAAGCTGCGGCACCTTTCCTCTTGTGGGCCTTGAGACCCTTGGCTAGTATTTGAGCCGCATCCGCATCCATGTCTGCAACAAAAAAAAGAAGAGAGAGATCGGCACAGCTTAAAACCAGAATAAGAAAAGAAAGAGCGGCGAATGACTTGAGAAAGAAAAATACCAGCAGGATTAAGGGGACTCAGACCGACATTGAACAAGAGTTGCTCTTTCAGAAGGTCGAGAAGGGAAGGAGCTGGGTAAGTCTTGAGTTTCTTGGAGGCTTCAAGATCGTCCTCTCTCAGGCTAGAAGTCCGACGGACGGAGTCCCTTAGGGAGCCCCAAGGGGGCAATCCCAACCTCAGGATCGGGCATCGGACGTAGAAGTACCTCTCCTTCTAGTTGTGGATAGAAGAGGGGGCACCTTTCAGCCACCCTTTCTACCGAACTGGGGGAGAAGTACCACCAGTCCTTTGTCGAAGGGTGACGTTTAAAGGTGTAGAAATTTCTAAACAAAGAAAGAGTTGGCCGAACTTCAGCTATATGACAAAAGAAAGAATCCTATCAGAAACCTAAAGGAGTTCGGCGCTATAGAAACTAGAGAAATATTTAAAAATAAAAAGAGCAACGACAAAAGGCAGAAGTGGAAGTCGAAGACTGACGCGGAAGGCCTCTTGGTATAAACAGGAGCGGTCGGGAGGAGGGGTGCTAGCCCAGTCAGTTGGCCCAGAAAGCTCCAGCTCATACTCCGGAGGAACTCCATACTGAATCTTGATCAGCGAGAGTTCGTCCGAAGTCAAAGAGCTGGGAATGGTGTCTGGTGCAAAGACCTGACGAGGTTCGATCCTAACTATGGGCTCATCTACAGTACAAGGATTTTGGAGGACTGGTGCTAACGAATTCCTAAATCTGCTAGAAGAGGAAATGTTGGAAGACATTTTGAATCAAATGAAAGCTCCAAAAAATCTCAGAAAATCAGAAAAAAAAGCAAACAAGCTCTCGGGGAAATCGAACGGACAAAATACGAAGAAGAAAAAATGAAAGAACAACAAGAGAACGAAGAGTTTCGAAACTAATCTAAGCTGGTCCGAGAGATGCAGGCGGGCAGCAAAGGCGATGGAAGTCAACCCAAAAGATGCCTAAGATCGAGATGGACGCTAGAGGAGGACGAAGCTCTCGGAGAAGAAGAGGGGACCGAAGGATTCTCTCAGGCAAAGTAAAATCCCTAAAGGAAGGGACGGGTTTAAATAGACCCTAGGGTCTGGTGCAATAATGATTGCGGATCTCCTTTGGCCGACCTACGACCACCGCGTGTTCCACTCATCATGGCGATGGCTAACGACTGATAGAATCATTATTATGCTATACCTGAGACAACGCTCCAGCATAAATTTCAAAAAATCCCTTCAGATCGCCTCGATTTGAAAAGACTCCAGCACCAGCGCGCCAAACGCCAAAATATCTTGGAACTATCGCATACGAAAATCAAGGGAGCAACTTCGACTGTGAAAATTTTTCTGTACTTTCTTCATTCGAAGTTCGAACTCGAAAGTAGGGGACTGGTGTTGGATATGAAATAACCCTAGCTGAAGTTCGTAAGAGGCTAACCCTCCCAGGACTCTTCCAGCTTCCGACCTCATGCGGCATCTTCCCAAACTTCCCCGATCGTCCGAGCTTCCACAGTACCATCCGGACTCCTCCAGCAGCAAAGCTTCCATAGTACCATCCGGACTCCTCCAGCAGCAAAGCTTCCACAGCACCATCCGGACTCCTCCAGCAGCAAACCTTCCACAATATCCTCCAGATTCTTCCAACGGACGAACTCCTACCGTACCTCTAGATTTCTCCAATAATGAGCTCCTTCAGTTGTCTATCGGACTGCTCCAAATACTCTCTGGACTCCACTATCAGTCGATTTCTACAGCGATCGACTATTATCCGAACCTCTTCCAGACTTCCTCCTATCACGATCGACTTTACCCCGAGCTTCTTCCGGACTTTGTCAAGGTCCGGGCTTCTCTAGCGGTAGGACTTCTACAATAACCAAACTCCATCCAAGTTTCTACAGTGGTCGACCGCCTTCCGAATTTCATCCAAGCTTCTACAATAAGCGACCTCCCACCAGACTTCTACAGGAATCGGACTTCGTCCGAACTTCTACAGCAGGTGGATTCCAGACAAACTTTTACAACAGACGGACTCCAGCAGCTGGATTTCTATAGCGACCGACTGTCTCCGATATCTTCCGTACCTCTCCAAGCCATCAACCTTCTATAAGTGCCAACCGAACTCCTCCGACGGACGAACTCCCACAATGTCTTCCGAACTCCTCTGACGGACGAACTCCCATAATACCTTCCAGACTCTTCTATCGGACAACCTTTTATAGCGCTTTTCGAATTCTGGACGGACTTCTTTAGCAATCGCACTCCAGCCAGACTTCTCCAACAAAGAGTCTCCGTCCGAGCTTCTACAGCAGATGACCTCCGTCTGCAACACCAACGCCTAAGGTCCCCAACAATAGTTAACCCGTCGGCAACCTCGAAAACATCCGAGCTTCTTTTAGACGGAGAGCTACCCCACTCCACCAGACGCCCCAACCGAGCTTCAGCCATCCAGCCTGAACTCCCCAGCAAGTCGCGACAACAGACACCACTCCACTCTTCGTAACAAACTCCCACGTGGCCCCACCACTCTCTGACAAGTCACGACAACGGACACCACTCCACTCTCTGTAACAAACTCCACGTGGCCCCGAACGGCCCACTACCAGGTAGTTACGGACGTCACTGTCAATCGGTTATGCTCTTCCATCTATAAAAGAGACCCCCCAGATACGTTCTCCCCTAAGCTCTAAATACTATCTCAAAACTCTGCTAAAGTCCCATTCGAGTGCTCCATTTCTGTTGAAACAGAGTACTGACTTGAGCGTCGGAGGGTCTTGCCAGAGCACCCCCAACTCTGGTTTAGACTTTCCTTGCAGGTCCCGATGGCGGCCGTGATTCCTTCGACTCCAGCTTCTCCGGCATCAGCAAAATTCTGCACCAACACCACCTTTAAAACAACAAAAGACCCCTGTGAGCCCACACGTGAAGACCCTTCATATTTAAATTACCAGCACACGTGAAGGCCCACATTTAAGCCATGCTTCTCTTTTTAAATCCCTGTGTACCCTTCACACGTTTGAATTAAACTCCTCCCTCACTCCCTTTCAAAGGCCACAGATCCTATTTTCATTAAATACTCATGTTCTTTTTCTTAAAATATATATATATATTTTTTATTTGGTGAATTTCTGACATTAGTATATTTTTTACATATCATATATATAACAGATCTAAATTTGGATATGAGCTTCATCTGCATGTGCTGAAGTGCCGTTGCTTGTTGATTTATGATTAATTCCTCATAATTAATTATTTTTTGAAAAAATATAAAAAATATCAATATAAAATAATATGACTTAAATATGAAGAATTTTAATATTTTTTATGTTACATTTGATGTATTGATCACACCTCTTAACTTAAATTTTGCTCTCCTCGAGTAAAGAAAGAATTTAGAATCAAGTACCGTTTAACTCAAAGTTTCGAATTTCATCAAGTATTTTCAAAAGGATCACTAATATTCAGTAGAGTGTAAATGATGTATGTCATTGAAGTATTAATACTAATCAATATGAGAGTTAAGCTAAAAATATTAAATCTTTTCTGAACTTTTTCTAAATTATCCCTACCTTTATCTCCAAATTATTATCCTTCATATGGACAAGTATATTGTTACTTCCATCCTTCATTTATTAATTTTTTTTAATATTATACCGCTATTGAGTGTCTTAACCCTTTAAGCTTTTTATTTAACCCATGTAGCGAGTTTTCAGCCAATAACTCCCGAACCAGATGGCTTTAGGGCACTAGGTATAAAATATCCCTTGGACTTACTTGCTTGAATCAAACAGACTACGAGTTAAAACTAGCTTTACAACAAAGCTTCTTTGCCCTTCATACCTTTTGATGCGAAACTCAATGCTTGCTTAGGCAAAGAGGTCCGATTACTCAGTATGAAGTACTTAAATTTTTTTAATAAAAAATATATAGTTACTCTACACAAGCCCATAAGAAATTAACTTTCTTTGATGCTAGAAGAAAATTTAAAATACTCAAAATTATTTAAATTCTAAACTTAACTCTTTATTAAATTTCTTAATATTTGATCCTTCGATATCTTACAAACACTCTGATCTGTACATCAATTTCTTTAAAATGCTTGATTTAACTCGATTCTTAAGTGTAATCAAGTGCTTAAATACTAAATATTAACTTACTTAAGGACTTAAATTTAAAATTTTATTCTCTCCAACTTAATCGACATTGTCCTCAATAGAGTAGAAAAATAAAGATGTATACAAAAAAAAAAGAGAGATGTCATTTGATCCAAAAGTCTTTTCAAAATTTATTCCTTTCCAACTTAGCTAATATTATCTTCAAATCCCTACAAAAGATACGAAGCAAGACTCGATTAACCTAAATGAAATGCAAAAGATATCAAAAAGCAAAAGTTGAAACTGAAACTGAGTTGCCTCCCAAAAAGCATTAAGTTTATCATCTTCAGCCAGATCATGCCGATTTTCTCTCCTATCCCATGTCAAATATTGGATCGACAAATTTTAATAATTTTGGATTGTCAATCTTAGGAAGATGGTCTACAATAAATTTTAATATGTAATTTCTAATCTTCAGAAAGTAGTTCATGTCCCTGTTCTTAATTTTAGGAAGATCACTTACAAATCTATTTATAGACCCTTGTTTGTTGAGAATTTCTCCTATTTATTCTTCTAAAATACTCATGAATTGAGTGTTTGGGTTAGGAGTTGAGTTTGATGCAATGGGTACCGGAAAGGTGTCACTTGATTTGAAACATACACACTCAGGTGTGACCAAGGATAATTTTGTTCTAGAGGAGGTGATTCTAAAGAAGAAGAATCAATTTTTAGGGCTGAAGAAAATGGGATTCTTGATTTATATGTCTCGGATAACTCATCCACTCTTTTCTTTCTTTATCTTTCTCACTCAAATTGGAACCAACATCAGTATTAGTTCCAAATTTAGGTTCTTCTATTAGATTAGTCTTAGTACTAACCTTTTTTTCTAAGTTCTTATTTTGACTAGCATCAGTACCAACCTCACTCACTTGGTCTTGGTATGGATCCTTAAGAATCTTACTACTTTTAAGCTCAGAGATTACTTTGTCATTTTCAAATTGAGGATTCTTAGGTGGGACATTAGATTGATGACTAGATCCAAGTGGTTGGTGGATGGGTGGATTATTTTCAAAATTTGGTATTGATTGGCTCAGCAATTGATAGGCTCAGAAATTGACCAAGTTCTCTCCTCATGGTGACTCAGCTAATTGACCTATTTGTACTTCTAGTCTGGTGAGGGATTACTATTGGATAATAATTATTTATTGAAGTTGGTTAAATCTATCGTCGGCTAGAGAGGTCTGTTGAGGAGGTGGGTATGACGGCTGATTATAATAGGATGGCTGTATAGGCTGACTAGACTGACCTCTATTATAGGCATAATTCTAATATTGAGGTCTATTTAAAATTTATACCAGAGAAATTTGGGTCTGGGCCTGAGTCTGTTGGGGTCTCTAAGAAAATTAGGATGGTTCCTCCAATCTTGGTTATATGTATTTAAAAATGGGTCATTGACAGGATTGAAGTAAGCTTGAGCAGCTCGAACTTGTTCTGGGATGAAAGGTAGAAACTATGCAGCTGTGGGACATTCACTCACATAATGGATTGGGCTAGCACAGATAGAACAAATCTCCTGATAATTGGAAGGTGGTGTGTATTGCACAAGAGATTGTTGACCTAGGATTAGAAATTTATCTATAAGAAGGTCGATTTTATCAAATCAGCCTTAGGACTAGAGTCAGAATGTTCGATCTCATAGAATGATGGAAACATCGATGGGTTATAGGTGGAAGAAATAAAATATTTCTTCATCTGTCTAGGTGGTTCTTCAAGATTTTCAGCCATTTGATTATCAAGTTTAATGTGAATCAGCTGTTCAATTTTAGGATTATGTTCAATTTCAGCTGTACAATTATTTTTTTAATATTAACTTGTTGCACATATTCTTTTCCATGTATATGGTATGCAATTTCGACCATAATCCCTTGGGAGTTCTCTCTTCTAACACTAAATACAATGCCGAGTCTGTCAAACAACCTCTAATGGCTACACATGCTCTTTTTTCAAGAGATATCCACTACCTATTTGTCATGCCCTCTGACCTATCCTCCAACACCAGATCTAACTCATGTTGGATCAAAAAATCTTCCACCCTAACCTTCCACATGGAGAAGATTTTCTTCCCATCAAACTTCTTAAAGTCGACCTTGATGCTGCTTGCGATGGCTGGATCTAACCACAAATGCAACAATCCACAAAGAAGATCTAAGAGAATATCTTGGAAGTGATGTGCTGCAGAATTCTTGCTTTTGGTTCTCCCTCCCTTCTGCATGATCCAAAGCTCTGGTACTAGATGTTGGAGCTCCTTCCCAGGAGTATGGAGATCTAAAACCAACAGCAAAGAACCAAGAAGGGGGCGGCAAGAGAGGGGGGATAAATAAGGTTGGCGGCTAGAGTTTCTTGGAGGCACTCCAAGCTTGAAACCCTTAGGCATCTAGGGTTTCTCCTCTATGGGTGGCATTTAGGGTTTCTCCAAGAGAGGTGGGCATCCATAAGAGAGAGAGAGAAGAGATGAGAGAGAGATTAGGGAGAAAATGGTTTATTCTTATGTAATCAGATTACATCATATATATTTATATGTGTACAAATTGGTCTAATCCTAGACCAAACCTAAACAACTCCCATGGCTAACCAACATGTGATTGTACTCATCCAAGCCCATGTACGCCCATGTCTTGCATGCCCTAACCCTCCTTGGGCCCATACCTAGCCCAAAAGTAGATTAGTCCCTCAAGGTCCATATTTTTTGGGCCTCGAGATCGAGAAGGTAGCCTACCTCCTCCCTAGGACGCAAACCAGTTCTAGAACCCTCATGAATGCTTCATGGGCTTCAAATCTTGGCCTCTTTTTTGGCTATTAGAGGCTTGACAGCACCACATCTGGGCCTATAGTAGCTAGAGAAAGCATCATAAAACTCAATAGTTGATGGTCTAATGTCGCATCGACCAACTGATCAATTCTCGATACTAAGAAACTATCCTTTGGACAAGCTTTGTTGAGGTTGGTATAGTTGATACATATACACCACTTGTCATTAGCCTTTTTGACCATGACAACATTTGCTAGCCACTTTGGGTAATATGTTTCTTGGATGAAATCTATGGCTAGCAACTTATTGACTTCCTCATCAATTGCTACCTACCTTTCAGGGGTGAAATTTTGCTTCTTCCTCGCACTGACTTATATTTTGGATCAATATTTAATTTATGAACAATCACATCAGGGAGGATGCCTGGCATGTCCAAAGCCGACCAAGCAACGATGTCAGTATTCTTCTACAAGAAAGCCATGAGATCTTCTCAGAGGTGTTCATCTAGAAGCAACCCGACTTGCACAGTCTTAGTTGGATCATCCTTCTTGAGCAGAATAAAATAAGTTGTTTAGCAGGTCCACCACGACTTTCTTCCTCTTGCAAATCCAATCCATCAATTGAAAGGGTCTCTAAGGGTTTCTTTCTTTGATTATGTTTATGTAACATTATCGAGTCAATTGCTGGTCTCTTCGCATTTTGCCGACTTCGTGTCTTATCAGGAATCGAAAAAAAGATGATAAATCAAAATGATCACCTTTAGTGCATTTAGTCCTGGTCGTCCCAATATAATATTGCAGGTCGAAGGTATTCGGACTACAAGAAAGTTGAGAAGGATGATAGCTTGTTGAGTTGTTTGTCCTACTATGATTAGAAGCATAATTTCTTTTCTACCTTCACCAAATCACTAAAAAATCTAACTAAAGGAGTGCCAAGTTTCATCAAGTGATCAGTAGATAATTGTATTCGAGAGAAAGCATCATAAACAATACATCAGCAGAACTTTTATTATCAACTAAAACCCTTGTTACACCATAGTTCGCTATTGTCATAGAAATATCAATAGCATTGTCACGAGGAGTTTAAACTCCTTGGAGATCTTCATAAAAAAAAATAATATTTTCTCCTTACTATCACTTTGATGAGTTTTCTGAACACTCTGCCCCTCAGGCAGTATTCCTTTGAAGATCATGTTAACCACCCTTGTCGTTGGCTGATTATTGATCTCCTCCTTAGGCTGTGGCTGAGGCTGTTGGTTGGTCAGTGGTAGGGCTAGATAATCATGTAAATATTTATCGAGATAGTTTTGTTGAATCAGGGCTTCTATCTCATCATTCAATTGAATGCTATCTTTAGTGTTGTACTTGTAGTGTTGATGAAGGTGGCAGTATTTCTTCTTATCGTGAGTCATTGGTGGAGTCTTCATTAGTTGGGGTTTGTGAAAAAAACTCTATCCCTCAATTTTCATACAAATTTTTGCCCAAGGAGCAGAGAGGGGGATATAGGTGTTGTACTTACAATCTAAACTTCTTGGCATCGGGCTTTGTCATTATCGAGGAGCCTCCTTATTAGTGTGGGCTCTACTAGGCCCTTCTGAGGCTCGTTTCTTCTTGTTGGGAATTATGTCCTAAAGCTAATCATCTAAGTTATAGATAATGATACTTCTTGTAATTTGTATATGAATTATAAATTAATAAAATTATTTGATTTTTCATCATAAATTATGCATCTTCCTTATTTGAATTCCTATATTATGATTAAGTTCTTAGAACTACTTTCTAGTAAAGGAGAATTTATCATGCAGTTCTTAAATATTGTTCGCAACCAAATGATACGTTATTAATTATCACAACAATATTTATCAAGTGTAGGTCATTGTGTGCCATATAAGTTGGTTATCCTCGTAATCAAGAAGTGTGGAGATACTAGTATGGCACATAGATAAAATTTAGGAGTACATTTCACTGAACATGACCAAACTATGGAGCACTCTACTGTCAAGAGCAGCTTGTGAAGGATATGGGTATAAGTGTCTCTCTGACCAGAGATCACCATGGTGACTTACAAGTAATAACTGTACTTTGATATCGAACTATTTGTCTTTATAATACAGCAATGGAAGATTTCTACGTACAGTTAAATACTTGTAAAGTTGGTGTGTGAGTCAAAATGGGATTGATTCTTTCAGATTATGGAAGTTGATGCATCACTGTATTTCAATTTAATAAAATCTTGATCAGGATAATCTTTATGATATGTCACAAGATTTGAAAGATTGAAATATAATGAGGATGACTCATCTAGGATTGACATTTAACCCCAAGTTATCCTAAGCATTAAGGGTCAAAGAGATGAATTATACGGTAACCATGTCTCAGGTTATTGAATATTGCTTTGCAACGATTCGACATTATCCGGACATCGGATATCATTGCTAGATGATCATTTCGATTAATACTAAAATTTATTCCTATGTTATCGACTTAGTGTTGAACCTATGGGGTCACACACAATAAAAGTTTCGGTCCAATCTGATGGCTGATCAATGATTATAAATCGTTGAAGGGTATAATCATCAATATGATAGATCATTAACTTTGTGCAAAGTTTGTAATTAATAATTTACTTAGGATTAGTGAATTATGAAAAGATTAATTAATGATTAAATTATTAATTAGCTTAATTTGATTGAGTAATGAGGATTAGATTAAGTTTAATTGAATTAGATTCTATTATGTTTGATCCAGTTAGGTTATTAGATAACTTAATCGCTAAGGAAGATTAGTTCCTGATTTGATCAAGACTTAGATTCAATTAATTTTTGATCTGATTAAATTTAATTGAAGTAGTTTAGTACCTAATTAGATTAGGTTCATGCATTTATTTGGATCTAACCAAATTGGACTTGATCTAGAATCAAAATTGGAAACAACCAAGAGTCTAAAAGGTTTGGACTTCTCCTTAGTGCCAATCCTATGACAATGCCTAAAATATATCTCGCCCACTCTAGTTTTTGCATGAGTTTTCTTCATGCAATAATGTTTCCACCCTCTTCTATCTCACAACCAATTATGGGATAAAATTAGATTGATAAGGTATGTTCAAATGAGATTTGAACTTATTCCTTATAGGGATGAGGTTTGACCTCATCCAAACTTTTTGGATGCCACCCTCCATATTAGCACCTTTCTTTTATGCAATAAGGAGAAAGAACTCATCATGTGACATCTGAATTCACCATAAAAAGGTGAGGGGCATGAGGTCTTGGTATAAAGATTAGTTGGGATGAGTTTGAATTCAAATTGGATTTAAATTTAAACTCAATCCCAATCCCAATCCCAATCTAACTCTCAATGCCTACCATCAAAGAAGGCCCTTTTTGTGCGACAAAAGAGTTAAATGTATATCCTAGAAGTCAATTATTGGCTGACACATTTTTGTTCTATAATATAAATTTATACTTAAACTATTAATTCAATCAATAAAGGGCAAGTTTTCATTTTTCATTCAAGTGTTATGTGTCCTTGAATTATCCTTGGAATTGACGTTACGATACATATTCTCAAATGTTGAAAATTAGAGGTATGTATGATCAATTCCTAAATTATCCTCAATTTTAGGGTAGTCATGGGGATGATAATTTATTCAGATAGATCAGTGTATGGTTCACTTCCTTCAGGATAGATGAGTCTCTAATCTATGGTGTAGAGATACTGAGCGAAAAGTATGGGTAGTTGTTAGAGAACAACTAGTACTGAACGTGGCCATACGAGAGATCATATAAATTTTATTTGATCGTCAGTGATTATCTCAATGCTGTAGTTGTGTGACTGATCCTTCGACCTGCGGTGTCACAGCTGCTCACAGTAAGACTGCTGTAGTTTGATTACATATAAACATTAACTCGATTATGAGTTTTTATAGTGGATATTGGTTTTAGTTGGTTGAGTTGTGCAAGCGACGTGTGCGTCTATATGGGATCTATCTTTCTTGATAGAGAGGAGTAGTCCTATGAGATTTGAGAAGCTGAGTCTACAAGTCTATGGCCATAGTAGTATAATTGATGAGAAAGAGTTTTCATTTGGTATCACTAATGAACTTGAGCTGATCAGATTTATCATATGACTGATGATGAGGTTTGATGAATTATCCATGACTTACCATCTAGTCAGAACTCACAATAGAGAGACTGTATCATACATTAACTATACCTAGAGATTTTATTTCGATTCTACTGGATTGCCACTACATATTGCTAGATGTCACTGGTGGATTGTGGGAGATCAATGGGATTATTTTGGATCAATGATCTTTGTCGAGTTAGAATAAAACTATTTTGACCCACTGAAAGGAATTTTCAGTGACACCTATGATAGAGATCATAGTATGTCTCACTTGATGGAACCAGATCTAGGGTTTCAGGGTTAGATCTTGAAACTTTTTCAAGATCAGGCAGCGGAAGACTAAATAAATCAAAAATTTATCTTATAAAATTAGAGAATCCCTAGATCTAAGATCCTATTACATGATTATTATATGGTATTAAATCAAAATTAAATATAAAAAGCAAGAACTACATGTTGATCATATCAACATGTTTCTATACTACATCTAATGTATGTGAAATATAATAGATCAAATCTATTACCTTGCAAGTTAGATGTTCTAACTTTGCTGATCCGGGATTGAGGATGATGTTGTGAGCCGTACATATGTCTGGCCTTTAGGAGTCATCCACACGAGCCCATGAATCATGATCAAAAGTCCTGATCCAGAAAATCAGCACAGTATGCTAGTACTACACTGATCCTTCTTTGATGGTCGATCAGATGCCTCCTTCTTCTTGATTTGGACTCTTCCAAAGATGAGAAGTAGGAGAAGGAGTTTTAGATGAGATACTCTCAGAAAGCTTACAGATGGAGGAAGGGAAGAGATGAACCCAGCAACTCTAGAAGAAGACTCTCTTCTTCTTCTCTTTACTCTAACCCAGACAACTAGTTTTGTGTCTATTAGATCTCCACATCCCAAGACTCTTTCTCCTTGATTTTTAGACATCCCAAAGTCTCTCAATGCTCTGTGTTTCATAAAATTTCATGAAAAATTCATTTTAAACAGAGAGATATGAAGTGTCCTTGTCTAGGTCAAATACCTAGTCAAGGATTATCCAAATAAGGCAAGACAAGGGGCGCCCAACTCTTGGGTGTCCCCTCCTTCTTTTCTGCCATGGACTACCAGAAAAGGGTGCATATTATGTGTGATAAAAGCTACAAAATTTTAAAAAAAATTGGATAAATCAGTGCCATAAGGAAGAGTTTGGTTCCTAAACTCTATCTCATAGAATTTGAAATCCAAACTAATTCCTATTTTGACTTGATCCACAACGACATTCCATGTAAGAGAGAAAGAGAGAAAATTTTGGGCATGCGTGAAGACCTGAGAGAGAGGGTTTTATCGTACAAAATAAGAGAGAGTGGACGTGGGACAAGAGAGAGTGGGTATGAGGGGCTAAGGTGGCGCAAGGTGGAATCCTAGTCTTACTAGGATTCAATCTATGACTTGTTCAAATTTGGTTTCTCAAACCAAATCAAATCAAAATTAAATCAACCTAATTAAAATAGATCTTAACCCAATTAAGAGCTTAATTAAATTAAATTAAATTAGATTTAAATCTAATTTAATTTCTAATCAAATTAGAAATTAGGTTGACCCAAGTCCTATTTGAACTAGGACTAATTTTTCTTGCACTTGGCTTATCCAATAAATCAATTGGACTTGATCCAATCAAGTATAATCAAATCTAATTAAATTATATTCAATTAGACTTAATCTTAGCCCATTGATTTAATC
>KE505641.1:11548-24993 GCA_000441515.1 Elaeis oleifera
GTATATATATATATATATATATATATATATATATATATATATGAAAACTGCAGGTTTTTCTTGGACTCTTATCGTTTTTAACACCTTACATCTTTCATTAGGATTAGAACCTAAAATTTTATCCATATTTCGTATCACTATAAGAATTTAGATTATTAGCGACGGCTAGTTGCCATCGCTAATAGTCCACATGCCATCGTTAATAATTTTGCCGTCGTTAATTCCATCGTAATAATTAATTTAAAAAAATCTGATCGCTAGATATCCTTATTAGCGACGGATATCCTAACCGTCGCTAATAAGGCTATTAACGACGGTTTTAACGATGAAAAAATTTCGTTGGTAATTATTTTTAATTTTAAATTAATTTTAAAAAATAATAATGACAACACTTGCAGTCGCTAATGCCGTCTCTATTTTTATTTTAAATTAAATAAAAATTTAAAAAAATATTAGCGACAGCATTATCGTCGCTAATGCCGTTGCTAATAAATATTAGCAACGATATTTTCATCACTAATAACGTCGCTAGTAATTAATTTATTTTTAAAAAATTAATAATAATATTTTTTTAAACATGTTTTAATTAATCACAATGAATTATGGTTCCTAATACATGTTATAATTAAAATCCAAAGATAATATGACAATTAGAATTAAAACTAATTATATTATATTAAAATATAAATTATATAATTTTTTTACAAGCAGTATAAAAAATACAATATATCAAAAAAAAATCAGGTCCGATCCTCATCGTTGTCTGCCTCCTCCTCCTACTCCTCTCCAGTAGCTGGTGGATGAGAGCCGGATGTCCCAGCATCCTATAACTAAAAAATAAATAATATTAATAAGTTTCGATACTGAAGCGTATCTTTCGATATACTCCTTCGATTCTTGAACAAATTATTCCTACATGTTTCATTCGATGATACGGAACTATAGATACCCCTGACCTATTAATTGGATAGTTAGATTGAGTTTTTAGTCTCTAAATCTTTTTCAGACTTAAACCTAAATATATGAAGCTTCTAAATATGAAAACTTAAAATAAGTAAAAAATTTAGTAATTAATTGCCTGATGTGATGGCTAGGATGATGAGCTCAACCGATCGCACAGCTACGGATCCTAGAGAAGCTCCATGACTGTATCATGGATGGCATCCAGGAGGCTCTGAGATTGCTGGTTCAGAATAACTAAAGTATTAGAGTTTATGACATGGCATCTATGCCGCAGAACCATATGAGCTGGCTATATGAGAGCTCTCTCTTTCAGTGCTCTCTCCTCGACTGTGACGTCTACGACCTCGAAAAGATATAATCTATAATATCTAAAATAAAATAATAATATATCATATTGTATTAACTGTGTACCAGAATAAAATAATTATGTATCATATTTATTTAACTGTATATCATGATATCTTAACTTTGTACCATATTCATAAAAATAACGTGTATAATTTATGACTAAAGAAAAAATGAGCAATATTAGTCTGAAATATAAATCAGAAAAAAGATACCTGAATGTATCAATAGAATACTTTTGCTCAGATCTTGATGATGTACGATTTCAGTTCCCTTTCGAGCATCTTAGTTTCTGCAAGAAGTAGTTCTTCTTCAATGAAAAGTAACTTGTCACAAGTATTTATCACTCGACGGAATTTGACTTCTATCTTTGTAGTCACGTAGACCAACACATTATCATGTACTACTGGATGAGAATCATTTTCTGCTGATACATTACAGATGATAACTAATAATCTTACATAATATCTGATTTCTCTGATAAAAGATCGATATCGATTGGTGGGTCTAGGGATAGGTCTGCTATAGTGCGTCATCTGTCGCAGATCAAGGATAATGTTACTAGAGGCATCAAGTTGATCTAGTAAAATAATAGATATTTAGGCAAGTAAAACCCCAGTCCATGACTTCCTAGATTTGTAGGATTCCAAGGAAATTACTATTTATAGGGGGTGTTTAATGGAAGGTAAGTTCCCGTCCATAATGTACCAGCAAGTTGTTGTTTTAGGACTAATGACCTCCCAAAGAAGAAAAAAAGATGTAGAACTCTGAACATATACAAGAAGAGATTAGTTCTCATTGTATAAAATCTTCTGTTGTCCTCGAAAATAGCAAGCAAAATCTATCAGTACCCATTAGGTTTTAGACATTATATGGGAACAAAAAAAAGCCCATAGTAATCTGTAGAGCTATTCCCTTCAATATCCATTAATTAAATTTGAATCATCATCAGAAAAAAATAAGAAAGCAATCATAAGAATATAGCAAACAAAATCCATCGGCATCCATCAGCTTAAAACATTATATGGGTAGAAGAAAAGAGGCTAGTTTTTTCAATATCCATTTAGTTTGGATCATTATGAGAGAAAATAAAAAGGCAGCCATAAAAATATAGCAACTAAAATTCATCGGCACCCATTAGCTTTAAGATATCATATGGAAAGAAGAAAAAGAGGCCAGTCCCTTCAACATCTATTTAGTTTGGACCAACATTAGAAAAATAAGAATGCAACCATAAGAATATAAAAATCAAAACCCATCGGCACCCATCAACCTTAAGACATCATATGAGAAGAAGAAAAAGATGCCAGTCCCTTCAATATCTATTAGTTTGAATCATCATCAGAGAAATAAAAGGCAACCATAACAATATAGCAACCAAAATCTATCGACATCCATCAGCTTTAAGACATCATATGGAAAAAAAGAGGCCATAATATGACCCCAATCTCGTGCATCTAATTGATGCGGCCCCTGCCATTGCTAATACTCACAATAGTAAGCGCGCTGGCATAAGGATGGGGCCACGGGGCAGGGGCTGCAGGGTTTGGCCGCAAGCTAGGGCAGTGGGCAGAGGCCACATGATCAGGCCTGTGGGACAGGGCCATGGGTAGGCCCACGGGTAGGGCTGCAGGGTCTGACCGATGGGTCGGGCGGCCACGGGCGAGGCAGGGCCGGGCGGCTAGCTTGGGCCACGGTGCAGGAGGCATCGGTGGAGTAGGAGCGGCTGCGGTAGGGTGTAAAAATTTGATTAAACCGTCTAAACCATCCAACCCATCCAAACCGAACCAAATATGGCGATTTGACAATTTAATTGGTTCGGCTCGATTGAATAAAATAAAAAATTGATATTTATTTGATTATTGATTTATTGATTTCTGTGATCTGCTAAAATCAAAGTGAACTGACAAATTGAAATTAAAATACCATTATTTTATATATTTATATATATGCCTATGTTGCATGCTTCATATATTTATATATACACTTATGTTACATGTATATTCAAAGTTGGGCTATGTACTTTATATGAATTAAGAATCTAAAATGTTGATTTGAATCTATTTCAATCCAACTTAGATCAAATTTGACTTGATTATGGATTATAATAAAGGAACAAAAAATAAAACCAAATCGACCAACCCGCTTAAATTGAAAACCATTCAAACCATTCAAATATTTGGGAAAGCTTCATGAATAAACCGAACCGATACAAAATCGAACCAAAGAAACCATTTGTGTTTAGTCAAATATTTGATTTTAAGAACCGCTTAAATCAAAATATCGGTTTGATTTTAAAAAATCACTAAAAATTGAACTGATCAAATCATTTTCAGCCTTAGCCATATATGAGGTGGGGCCGAGGTCGTGGGCTCGAGGTCGCGGCATAGGAGGCACTGACGGGGTCAGGGTGGCCACAGACGAGGTGGGGAGGTACCAGTAGGGTTGGGGCGGTCGCAGGCGAGGTGGGTCTGGGGCAGCTGGCTCAGGGCTGCAGCGTACGAGGCACCGATAGGGTTAAGGTGGCCGCGAGGGAGACGGGGTCGGGGCGGTGGCTCAGGGTTGCAGCGTAGGAGGCACCGGTGGGGTCGAGATACCGAAAAGGAGGACACATGGGGAGCAAAGAACGTCGGAAAGACGTGCCGGGGAGAGGGGTCACTGTTGGTTAGGAGGAGGCACCGATGAGGTGGGAAAAATTGGGAAGGAGGAGAACGAAGGGGATTTGTGGGAAGAAGGAGATCGAGTGCGGAATTTTTTTCCCTCCAGTAGGCTGGGGGTGTTTTTAGCTGGACTATTATCAACGACAATGGTCGTCAGTAATACGGTCGGTAATATCCATCCGATCGTATTAGCGACGGTAGTTTCCATCGCTAATACCCATCCGCCATCGCTAATACTATTAATTTTTAATATTAATTTTAATATTAATTTTTAAAAATTTAAATAATATTTTTTCCAAATTATTAGTGACGGTAAATTATTCCATCGCTAATGCCATCGCTAATACTATTAAATTTTCAATATTAAATTTTAATATTAAATTTTTCTCTTTGGTCATTTTTAGGTGGTTAAAATTATTATTGGGTTTATTAAATTTTAGGCTTAATTAATTTATAAATCAAATCTTAACTGATTTAAATTAGATTTAATTTAATTAGAATTGACTTAGTTTGAGGCTAATTGGGTTTTAATACTCCAAATAGGACTTGAATTCAAAGCTTAATTGAATTAGCTAAGTTTGACAGGATTTCGAATTGGATTCGAATCGGGTTCGAATTGGATTCGAATTGAATCATGGATCAAGTTTTAATTGACTTAAATTAGATTTAACTTAGTTAGAATTGACTTAATTTGAAACTAATTAGATTTATAATCCAAGTAGGATTTGTATTCCAAACCTAATTGAATTAGGCCTGATAAGATTTCGAAAGAGATTCGAATCAGATTCGAATTAGATTCGAATTGAATCATGAATCAAGTCCTAATTGATTTAAATCAGATTGAATTAATTAGGCTTGACTTAATTTGAGGCTAATTGGGTTTATAATCCAAGTAGCACTTAGATTCGAAGCCTAATTGAATTAGATTTGATAGGATTTGAATTCGATTCAAATCGAATTCGAATTGAATCGAATTCGAATTGGATCATGGATCAAGTCCTAATTGACTTAAATCAGATTTAATTTGATTAGACTTGACTTAATTTGAAATTAATTAAATTTTATAATCTAAGTAGGACTTGGATTCAAAGCCTAATTGAATTAGGTTTGACAGAATTTCGAATTAGATTCAAATCAGATTCGAATTGAATCATAGATCAAGTCCTAATTGACTTAAATTAGATTTAATTTAATTAAGCTTGATTTAATTTGAGGTTAATTGGATTTTATAATCTAAGTAGGACTTGGATTCAAAGTCTTATTGAGTTAGGTTTAACAGGATTTTGAATTGGATTCGAATTGGATTCGAATTGGATTCAAATTGAATCATGGATCAAGTCTTAATTAATTAAATTAGATTTAATTTAATTAGACTTGACTTAATTTGAAGCTAATTAGGTTTTATAATCCAAATAGAATTTGGATTCAATGCTTAATTAAATTAGGTTTGACAGAATTTCGAATTGGATTTGAATCGGATTCGAATTGGATTCGAATTGAATCCAAATTGAAAATCATTTTTTCCTAATTGATTTAAATTAGATTAAATTTATTTAGGCTTAATTTAATTTGAGAATAATTAGGTTTTACAATCTAATTAGGATTTAGATTCAAAATCTAATTGAATTAGGTTTGACAAGATTTCGAATTGAATTTGAATTGGATTTGAATTGGATTCGAATTGAACCCGAATTGAAATTATTTCTTCTAATTAATTTAAATCAGATTAAATTTAATTAGGTTTGACTTAATTTGAAGGTAATTAGGTTTTACAATCTAAGTAGGACTTGAATTCAGAGTCTAATTGAATTAAAATTGAAAGACTTTCAAATTGGATTCGAATCGGATTCAAATTGAATTCGAATTGAACTCAAACTAAAAATTATTTCTCCTAATTGATTTAAATCAGATTTAATTTAATTAATCTTGACTTAATTTGAGACGAATTGAATTTTATAATTCAAATAGGACTTGGATTCAAAGTAGGGTGGCAAAAGAGTTGGGTCGGTCATAAACGGATCGGGTCATAAACGGGTCGGATCATAAATGGGTCGGGTCAGAAAATGGTCAACCCAAATCCGACTTGTTATTAAACGGGTCAAAAATTCAAATCTGAACCCGACCTGTTTATTAAATAGGTAACCCGATCTGACCTGTTAAACTCATTTATTAAATAGGTCAAATTAGGTTAAACGGGTTAAACGGGTTAAACAGGTTAAATGGATCAAGTTAAATGGGTCAGAAACAGGTTAAACAGGTTTTAAACAGGTTAAACGGGTCTTAAATGGGTTTAACAAGTTAAACAGATCGGGTTAAATGGGTCAGAAATAGGTTAAACATGTTAAATTGGTTAAATAGGTTATCTGACTCAACCCAACCTAAATATTAAATGGGTTAAATGGGTTAAACGGGTCAGATATCTAAAACCCATATCCGACCCACTTATTAAATGGGTTAAACGGGTCGATCCGTTTATGATCCGAACCCATTTAGCATAAATCCAAACCTGCTTATGACGGATCGAATACGGATCGGGTTGACAGGTCGGATCATATTTTGCGAGCCCTAATTCAAAGCTTAATTAAATTAGATTTGACAGAATTTAGAATTGAATTCGAATTGAATTCGAATTGAATTCGAATCGAATCTGGATTATTTGCAATAGAAAAGTATCGCCATCGCTAATTCCGTCGCTAATAATATTTTCAAAAAAATTATTTTTTAAATTATTATTCAGATTTTTTTAAAAAAAATATTAACAATGGCAAGATTTCCATCGCTAATAACTTCAATTCACCGTCGCTAATAATTATTTTATATTTAAATATTATAAAAAAATAGTAAACTAGATAAAAATCTTCATTTGATGTTTCAAATTAAAAGCAGCTCCCCACTTGAGTTTAAATTAAAAGTAGCTCTCCATTCCAAACATAAATTAAAAACAACTCTCCATTTCTAACTGAAATGATCGTTATACCCTTATACCCTCGTACGGTTATACAACAAGACAGTATTGTTTTACAATAATGCAATACTGACAAAAATCTCCATTTGATGTTTCAAATTAAAAGCAGCTCCTCACTTAAGTTTAAATTAAAAGTAGCTCCCCATTCCAAACATAAATTAAAAATGACTCTCCATTTCTAATTGAAATGACCATTATACCCTCATACGGTTATACAACAAGATAGTATTGTTTTACAATAACGCAGTACTGATTTATAATAAGACAGTACTATCTTCTAATATCACTGTATTGTTTTATAATATGTAACGCAGTATTGATTTATAATAAAGCAGTACTGTTTCTAATATCGCAGTGTTGTTTTCTAATATCACAGTGTTGTTTTAGTGTTGGTTTGTAACTGCAGGGGCAATTTGATCATTTATGCCAATTGAGAAGCTATTTTTAAGTGAAACTCAACTGGGGAGCTACTTTTAAGTTTAAACTCAAATGGAGAGTTTTGGCTAATTTATTTAAAAAAATTTGAAAAATTTAAACACTTTTAGCGATGACTTTGCCGTTACTGATAATTAAACAGCCGTCGCTAATACTATTAGCGAGGATAATATTTTTGATCAATTTTATGATGGGTAAAAAATGTTATTGACGATAAAATTTTTTTCATTATTAATATCGTCGTTAATATTCAATATTTTTATAGTATGTGATTATCGTATCAAGGTTTACTAGCTCTAATTATATTCGTAGCATCTTATCAAAGCAAAGGTCTTTCCGTAATGAAAAAGTAGCCTAAGTTTTCTAAATTACAAAATTCAGTTCCCCGACTTACTCCATCTAAAAAGATGTTATGTATGCAATGGGCGGGGCCATGTGATGGACCGTCAATATTAAAACCTTGGAATTTGCATTATGGCTCACTTTTTGCTGGATATAACAGCTGCAAATGTCATATTAAAATCATGCTGGCCAAGCGCTCGATTTTCTATTCTAAGCTCATTTAAGCGCAAATCTGGCTTGAATTAGCAATATATCTCCAACCAATTTGACGATTGATAATTATTCCCCCTTCCACCCTTAATCATGGTGGTAGAAGCATATTCATGTTTAGGATTTATCAAGATATTTCATTATTTGAAAGTGCGAAGCATTTTTTTGTTGTTATCATGCATATTTCATACATGTCATATTCAAAACAAGTTCGGCATTATGGGATTTTTTACATCATTTGTTACCCAAAAAAAAAAGATTTTCCGCATCATCTATTACATTTTGGTATTTTCATAACTATTAGGATTTTTAAGAGTTTTCATGCATAATATGTTTGATTTTTATAATTTTAGGCACTTAATTATATGTAGGAAATTTCATGCTTTTTGATGCATTTGCAGGTGTTTTGAATTTTTTTAACTTTTTTATGCATTATTAGGGAATTCGAATCCCTTACAGTACTTTTTTTTTTAAAATTACATTTTGAGGTTTTTGTGTCTTTAAGACATTTTTCTACCTACTCTGTAAAATTTCATACTTTTTGTATGTTTATGGATTCAAGATTTTTAGGCATTTTTTGAATTTTCTTTAGTTTTCATGTATTTCTGATGTACTTAGGTTTCTAATATTTTAGCCTTTTCTTGCCTTTATGATATACTTGAACTGGGAGATTTTTTGAGTAAAGATGTGTTGATTGGGCCAAAGATTGTTAACCTTAAATTTTTTCAACATGATTATGGATTAGGTAAGTTAGTTTCCTTGCCTAGTAAATAGAACTGTCAAGATGAGCTGACCCGTCCGGACCCGCCACACCCCGCCTCTAATGGGTTGGAAAAATCCCAACCCGATCTGATCCGTCATGGGCTGTGGGTTAAATGGACTAACCCGTCAAAATTCAAAAAAAAAGAATCTGTAAAACAGCAATACAAACAAAGAAATATAGTACTAAAAAAAGTAGAAATATAGTACTAAAACAGCAAAATAAACAGAGGATGACAAGGATCCACATGTTGCTTTTGTGGATAAAGAAATATAGTGATCAAGCATAATGAAGTACTGGTAGATCGTGAAGCACAAAAATATGATTTGGAAGCACAAAAAACCTAATCTAGACATGCAATGTTTATCCAATTATATATGATGTTGCCGTAGAAATCTATCTTGAGATCGGATTGACTGAAGTTGGGCAGCGACGGTAGGACTGTGACGGCTAGACGGCGGCAGTAGGATCTGCAAGAGAAGTCTCCGAATGGAATTGGTTCTGATGGAGATCCTCCGATGCTCAAGTTAGATCTCTGGAGAGCAGATGGGAAAGAGTGAGCGTATTGGGAGAGAAGAGGTTTCATATCTTAGGATCTCCTGTGGACTTTTATTTATAGGCAGAAACTGAAGAGCTATAAGGGAGAATAAGAATCAGAGGCTGAAGTATCCTTCTCGTGGCTATATTCATCCAGAGATGAAGTATCTTTGAAGAACTCCCGACTATATTCGTCTAGAGACGAAGCATCCTTCTTGTAGCTATATTCATCCAAAGATGAAGTGCCTATGAGAAAATTCTAGTTATATTTGTCTGAAGATGAAGCACCTTCGAGAAACTTCCGACTATATTCGTCCGGATATGAAGTGCCCTTCACGTGGCTATATTCGTCCGAAGATGAAGTGTTGCTCCAAGAATTGATTTTGATGATCGCAAACCATCTGAGGAGACTACTAATGAGTTTTTATCTTTGAAGAATGTTCTTGTTATGTTTCAGGTAGTCAAAAGATTGAGTTTGAAAAGCTTCATCAAGTGTGCCAAAATTGAAATTTCTGTAAGTTAGAGAAGTTTTCGAAGCCTTCTGAGAGTGTTCAATTGATTTGAAGCCATTTGAGAGTGTTTGGAAGTGTTCTGGTAAGTTTTGGACCTTAAATACATGAAAAATTGGGTTGGCACAAAATAGGACGATCCATCTGGGTCATCCCCTTTTATTGAATAGCCGGTACGTACTGTTTTGGCTTGTGGTACGTAGTGGGATGACCCACCTGGGACGATTCCTGAGATCTTGAGATCAAAACAGAAAGTCTGATTTTCAGACTAACCAAATGAGGCGTCTCATGGGACTTTCCAGTCACAGTGGGACGACCCATATGGGACGATCTATTCTGGACGAGCTTCGTAACGACTAGTTTTCAATCCATTTTTGGTGTATTTAATATGCATTAAATACTCTCTAACGGTTCTAAACCGACACTAAGATATTCTCAAGTGTAAATAGTAATTATAAATACTCTCTTGGAGTAGAAAATCATAAATTTGCAAACATTCAAAGCTCACATCCGAGAAAAATTTAAAATCCCTAAAAGAGAGAAAAATAAGTATTTAAGCAACTCACCGACTACTCTCCAGCTGCAATCAAATGTGCAATTCATTGAGGATATTCAGCAAAAGCTTCTTCCCCTTAAGTATTGTATTTCTATTACATTTATTATGTTCATTTAAGGGGATATTGTGCTGAATTTTCTGTATCATATTTTTCTCACATTGTATTTAGGTTTTGAGTTTTGGAGGTTTTCAAAACTCGGATAGGTTGATCTGAACCTAAAATCGGAGTGTTGAGGGTTGGCTTGTATCCGAAAATAAGTGTTCTTGCTTCGATAGTAAGGGTCGGAGTTGTCCGATGTGTTGTATCTTGAAAATCCGTTTAGTGGATTGAATTTTCAAGTAGAAACTTGGAGAGTAGATGTAGGTGCAAGATTGGCACCAAATCACTATAATTTTTATGTTTATTGTGCTTGCATCTCTTTATTTGTTCTTTGTGCTTTATACTTGCTTACCTATTATTTGTATTTGATTTGCAAATCAACTCATTCTACTCAATACTTTAGCACATTACCTAAGTGCACTAATTTAAAATTTTAAAGACCCAATTCACTTACTCTCTTGGGCTCCATATCTGGACAACAAGTGGTATCAGAGCCTGATGCTCTAGCCCTAGCTTAATTTAACCATCAAAAGCCAAAGGTCTATGGCAGCCCAATTTGGCACATCCCTAGCCGAGGGGCAATCCACAAACTGACCTTCATTTTCAATGGGTCAACTACACCTATTGAAAGCTCGGATGGAAATTTTGATTCAAACACTTGACGATGATATATGAAGTATCATAATAAATGGACCACACATACCCACTAAATTGATTGATGGTATATCTCTCCCTAAGCTGGAAGGTGAATGGGATGAATTTGATAAGAAATAGCTCAGCTCAATGCTAAAATCATGAATATTTATATTGTGCTTTAGATGCAAATGAATTTAATCGTATTTCTACTTGCAATTCAGCTAAAAAATTGGGATAGGTTAGAAGTCACACATGAAGGCACAAATCAAGTAAAAGAGTCTAAGATCAATATACTTGTGCACAGCTATGAACTGTTTAAAATGGAACTTGAAGAGTCAATAATTCAAATGTTCACCCATTTCACTGACATCATAAATGGTTTGAAAAGTCTTGACAAATGTTATTCTAACAGTGATCTTATGAGAAAAGTGCTCAGGTCTTTACTAAGATCATGGGAGGCAAAGGTCACTGTAATCCAAGAAATCAAGGATTTAAATATTCTACCATTGAAGGAGTTTCTTAGATCCCTCATGACTCACGAACTGATCATGAAGCAACACTCTGAGGAGGAGATCAGAAGAAAGAAGACTATCGCTCTCAAGTCGACAGCTTAAGAGAAGAAGATACAGAAAAATCAGAGAATAGTGAGGAAGATGAGGATTTGGCCCTAATCACCAGAAAGTTTAGATGCTTCATGAGAAGGAGATAAGAGAGCAAGAGAAGACCACCAGCTAAGGGGAGCCGAGTAAAGAAAAGAAAAAAGTAGCCCATCATCTGTTATGAATGCAACAAGCCGGGCCACTTCAGATCGGACTACTCTCCCAGCTCAAGAAAGGTCAAAAGAAGTTCAAAAAGAAAAGACTATGATGGCTACATGAAGCGACAGTGATGACTCCACCACAGATGAAAAATCTCATGAAGAAGCCAATTTGTGTCTTATGGCACATGAAAATGAGGTAATCTCTAAAACTCAAAATGAATTTTTGTATGAAGAACTGCAAGAAGCTTTTCATATACTCTTGGATGATCTAAGAAATTAGGAATAAAAATAAGATCTAAAATTAAGAAATCAAGTATTAGCTAAAGAAAAGAAGAAGTTGACAGTAAGAATAAAGAATTAGAAATAAAGAATCAATCTCTATTGAAAGAAAAAGATGAAATTTCTAGCCTAAACAAAACCCTTACAAAAGAAAATCAAGATCTAAAGGAACAAGTAGCTAAGTTGAAACCTATAGTTGATAGATTCACATTAAGTTCAAACAAACTTCAAATGATTATTAATAGTCAAAAAGCTGTATATGATAAAATCGAACTTGGCTATAACACTCTTAGAAAATAAAATTTTTGAAAATATTTTATTGATGCATTCACGAGTAAATTGCCAAACATTACTTGTTTTAAATATGACAAAGTAGGATATAAAGCTTATACATGCTTATCAAATAAATTGTTGATAGAAATATTAAGAAAATATGGGTTCCAAAGGGAACCATTATGATAACCCCAAAGGATCCAAGTTAGCTTGGGTACCTAAGGTTAAAACTTGATTTTATGTGTGCAGATGTGTCTTGCATCCTAAGCAACAAAACAGAAGTGGTATCTAGATAGTGGATGCTCATGACATATGATCGATGATGAATCTCAATTCATCATATTAGAAGCTAAAAATGGAGGGATGGTCACCTTTGGAGATAATGACAAAAGAAAGATTATCGGTATTGGTAACATTGGTATCACTCCCTCCACTTGTATTGAAAATGTGTTACTTGTAGATGATCTCAAGCATAATCTTTTAAGTATTAGTCAATTATGTGATAAATACTATAAAGTAGTTTTTGAATCATCTATGGGCATTGTAACTAGTCTTTTTGATGATAGAACTAGATTCATTGGGCATAGACATGGCAATGTATACATGGTTGATTTGGATAATCTCTCCGTACAAAGCATGCAATGCTTTATGGCCATGAATGCTAAAATTAATGAAATTAGTTGGCTTTAGTACCGTAGGCTTGCACATATTAGTATGCACACACTTTCTAAAATTATTAAAAAGGATTTGATTTTTGGTTTGTCAAAAATTAATTTTGATAAAGATAAAATTTGTGATGCATGTCAATTAGGTAAACAAACAAGAATTTTCTTTAAATCTAAGAACATTGTTTCAACTTTTAAACCTTTAGAACTCTTACATATGGATTTATTTGATCCTATAAGAATAACTAGTCTCAGAGGTAAAAGATATGATTTTATAATTATTGATGATTTTTCGTATTTTACTTGGATTTTGTTTTTAGCAACTAAGGATGAAGCATTTTCAGCATTCTCTAAGTTTTGTCGAAAGATTTTGAATGAAAAAGGTTTACCAATTATTTCTATTTGAAGTGACCATGGTACTGAATTTAAAATAAAGAATTTTTTAAAAAA
>KE505641.1:59762-71239 GCA_000441515.1 Elaeis oleifera
TCAGGCTCTCCAGATAGAGTAGATAGTTCCTCCTCCAGTAGCCTTCAGTATCATAGTGGAAACACTTTCTCTTTGCTTCAGCCTTCTTTGAACATCCTTTTTTGGCTTGCTCTCTTTCTTCTGCTTTTTAGCAGATTTAGTCTTCTTCTTCCAACCAGACTTTTTCTTGGAAGAAGTCCACTCCACAACAAGAACAGTGCCCCTTGAACTCTTCAAGGTACTCTTAGAAGTGATTAACATATTGACCAGTTCGGATATAGTACAATCAAATTTGTTCATATAAAAATTTATAATAAATTGACTACATGAATTCGTAAGAGATTGAAAGATCAAATCCATCTGTAATTCTTTTTGCATATCAAGCCCGAGCTTTCCAAGCTCCTCGATGTCCTTGATCACTATCATACAGTGCTCATGGACTGACTGTCCTTCATGCATCTTCAAATTAAAGAGTCTCTTGGATATTTCAAAGCACGCTGTACGGCTCTGCTCACCATACAATTTTTGTAGGTGAGTGATCATAGCCCTGACAGTGGGCATATGCTCATGCTGGCTTTGCAACTCATTTGACATGGATGCCAGCACATAGCACTTGATCCAACTGTCTTCATCCATCCACTTTTCAAAAGCTATTCTTTGCTCAGCAGTAGGATAATTTGGTAACACTAGGGGCTTTTGGTTAAGTACATGATCTAATTTTTCAGAAGTCAGGACAATCCTGAGATTTCTTAGTCAGTCTTTATAGTTTGTTCTGGTCAAACAATTGGATTCAAGGATGCGAGCTAGAGGATTTGAAGCTGACATTATTTAACTGCAAGAGTAGAGATTCAAGTTAGACTTTTAAACTTTAAATTTATATTTGCTCTAGAAACTTTAAGAAGCAAACAATAACTTTTATTAATTTTTCAATCCCTCCACTCCTAGAGTGGGAAACGGAAACCCCAACACGATAACTGGATTTCTAATGGGTGCTGCGATCCCACTGATGTCATGTACCTCACTTAACAATTATTGATAACATACACACCGATGCATGGATAACTTTTTGCCCAGATGCTTCTCTAAGCAGGTTGCAGTGATTTGGTCCCCAAGTCATGTGGGCTCACCTAACAGTTATTGACCATACTCCTTAGTTAAGCCCGACTCACCATTCACAAGCAGGTGCAAGGCCGTCATTGGATTCCTTACCTAATAATTATTGGGCCCAATTCCATTCTTATCCTGGAGCAACTCTTTGCTAATAGAGTGGTTGCATGTTCCTGATGTAACTGAACCACTCTAACCAGTCGAAAACAATCAACACCAATAGCACGTCTGCATATCTACAACGATGGAAGATCTATAGACTTAATATTTATGGAGAGATTTAGATTTAGGTCTCGTTTAATCAGTTATCATATGACCGATCTAATTGACATGGGCTAAACCAAACCGCCAAGTAACCTTGTTCAAGACTCAATCTTCCAAATTGATCAGGTAAGTAGAGCTTAGTGGGGGTCCCTCCATTGCTTTCCTTAGACATCAATAAATTGGATAAATCAGTGAATGGAATCAATTAAATAACCATCTCTCAATTACTTACCTTGGATACCAATAGGTCAATTGGTCCAAGCGAATCAGGCTCAAGCGAATCAGGCTTAAGCCATCGAACCGAATTAGGTCATTAGGTTAATTGATTCTATATATGGATTTAATCGATTTGATCAATAACAATTGCATGATCTTATAACTTAATTGACCTAATTTTAATCAACACTTGATATGGATTGATCAATTACTTAATCAAATTAGACCTATTATATTCAAATCAAAAATTCTAGATGCAATCTAGTTACATGACCTAATTTTTGATTTTTCATGACCAAAATCTTCATGCACAAACATAAATTTTAGATTCTAAAATTAAATTTTAGATCTGAATTCTTTGCATGAAAGGTAAGTTTTAAATCATAAAATTAATTTTTAGATTTAACATATAAGTATATATCTCATATATGCATGCAAAATTTAGATCTAAACAAAATTTAGATCATAACATAATATCATATATCTCATATGCAAATCATGAATCATATTGAAAATAATTTTTAGACCTTAATATGCAACTATATATCTCATATATAAATTATAAATCAAGTCAAATTAATTTTCAGATTTATGCATGCATCTACATATCACATATATATGAACTAGAATTCGATCTACAATAATTTTCAGATCTATACATATTTTCTCATATCAAATATATGAACTAAAAATTAATTTAAAATAAATTTTAGATTCAAAACAATCATCTATACATCTCATGTATCAAGAAAATTAGATTTTGAATTTTTTTCAAAATATGAATGTCAACTTCATGTATATGAAACCCGTAGCTCTGATACCACCGTTGGAATTTTATTTTGGGGCATGTGTGTATGTTTTAATTTTTTTTCTAAATAATATAGTGGAATAGAAGATTAAAACTTCTTTCAATCTTAATCATGCATGCATAAAATATAGAACATAAGGATCTACTTCATATGTTGAAATTAAACACATACTGAATTTTATACTGAAATTGAATATATGATCGAATCACATACCTGTTTCGTAATTTCTTTCTTCGAATCTAGATATAGAAGAGAGTAGATACTTCCTTAGCTACGCAAGTATTTGGTCTCTATGGGTATCTACTCAGAATCAGTCTGGAATAGCCCTCTTTGGTATTGATCTTTCTTCACTAAAAACAATCCCTCTATGATCTGAAAGAGACTTGAATCGTGATCAACTCTTTGATCCTTTTTTGATCTTTTTCTTTCTTCTTCTCTTGCTCTTTTTCTCTTGATTACGAAGCAATCAAGGTTTGAAACTAGCAAGCAAGGGGATGCCCAAGCTTCTCTTAGGTGTGGAGATATGGGAACCCAACACCCTTGGGCATTGGGATCTTAGGGGAGAAGAGAGGGAGAAGAGAAAGGGGGTGTGGGGAGCACCTATGGGAGCCATGGGCTGTTGAAAATCAGACTTAAGGAGCTTTAGGGAAGGCCCTTTTAAGTAGACAAAAGATTTGAATTCTATTCAAAACCAAATAGTCTCTTAATACAAGTCCTACTTACATTAAAATCTTTATTCTTTTAGTTCTTTGACCACCTTTAGGAGATCCATTAGGCGCCAACTATTGGAGCCTTTGCACCTACTTTTGCACACATCACATGGCACTTATGGGACACCTCAATTTGGTCCCACACACCCTTATATAGGTGGACATGCCCAACTTGATCAAATCAAGTGGCGCCTTATCCAAATAATCAAAAAATTGATTAAGGGTTTGATCCCTTAATCCATATGATCCAAAATCCTAGGCATCCAACAATTGGAGCCCAATGAATCTAGTTCATTAAAATTATAAGCAGATAATTAAACTTAATTAATCTTATCAAATAAGTAATTTAAGTGTAAAGAAAAATTGGATCTAACCATGTGTTAGCAAGGTTATCCTGAACCCAATAAGATTTCTCTAAACCCAATTGAGACTTCATAAGCCTAATTGCTTATTTCAGATCTAATCCCTTTGTTGTGTGATCCCATAAGTTTAATTCTATCTGGTAGTGAGATATACAATGATCTCTATTAAAGTATCATCGAATTTTTTTTAATGGATCAGAATAATTTCACTCCAACTCATTAAGGATTATCGATCCTAAGCAATCTTAGTGAGCTCTCACAATCCAGTAGTAATACCTAACAGTATGTAGTGGCAATGCAGTAAAATCGAAAAAAAATCTCAAGATGTAGTTAACATGTGATTCGGTTTCTCTATCGTGAGTTCCGACTAGATGGCAGGCCATGGATAAATCGTTAAACCTCATCGTCAGTCATATGATAGATTCGATTAGCTCAAATTCAATTGTGATCCTCATAGAAATTTTTTCATCAATCATACTATTGTGGCCACAGACTCTCGGATTTAACCTCTCAAATTCTATAGGACTGCTCGCTATCAAGATCGATAGATTCCATCTAGATGCACATTCTACTCCTACAGTGGACCAACTGTCGTCAACATCTACTACAAGATCTCAATGAGGCCTTGTTTATGTATCAGTCAAACTTTAGTAGCCTCACTGCGAGCAACATACCATCGCAGATCAAAAGATCATTCATACAACTACAGCATCGAGATAATTACTGACGATTGATTAAAAATTTAAGTGATCTATCACATGGTCACGCTCAGTACTAGTTGCTCTCTAACAACTATCCACACTCATCATTCCGTATCTCTACACTGTAGATCAGAGACTCATCTACTCCAAAAGAAGTGATTTGTGCACCGATCTATCCAGATTGATCACCGTCCTCATGATGATACTATGACCAAGAGTATTTAAGAATTAATTATATATACCTCTAATTCTTAACATCTTGAGAATATGTATCGAAATATTAATTTCGTGGATGATTCAAAGACACATCAATCTTGAATAAAATAAAACCTTTTCATTTATTGATCAAATTAATGTATTAAGTATAAAATTGTGCCCTAGAAGTATTATAATGCGTCAGCCAGATTGACTTCTAGAACATACATTTAACACCTGAGACGTGCTTTGGAGCATTATTTAAAGGGAGACTAGGAACACCGAATATTTTGATCCTCCCACAATCTGGCCACCATCCATTTCCATGCCTCCACCATCCTTCTCCACCTAGAAATCATTTTTGCTGCCATTTTCTATCTCCTCCCCTCCCAATCCTCTCACACCACAATCCGATCGCCACCATTCTCCATATCTAAACCCCTTATACGCCACCCTCTCTTCTTTTCTTTGCTACCTCCACAAACCAACCATCCACTATCCATTTGTCCTCTTCCTTGCCATCCAAAGCCTTTTCATACCTTCCATCCTACCTTCTTCCACAAATCTTTTTCCTCTTCCTTTCATCCTACTGAGGCAAGATGAATATGGTGATGGTGGATGGCACCTCTTCCATGCATGGCTAGGCTCCATCATCTCAGGAGAGAAGATGAACCTTATAAACAGATGGTTATTATTGATTTAAATAGTGCACTATTCTTTTATGCTTCATTTATAAGAACTAGATTTTGAACAATCTATACTCTAAGAGATGCATTATGATCTGAGGATACGGTGCGTGTTCAGACAAATATAGACTGTCTCAAGAGGAATAGATTTTCTCCCTATACTTGTGAGGTTTAGTTAGATAGTTTGTACTCTAAGGGACAGGCTATGATCTGAGGATACGGTCCATGCTCAAAAAGGAGATAAGCTATACCAACCAAAATCACAAGTAGTAGTGCTGCAATAAGAAATAGATGCGACATCTATTTTACAAGGAGATTCGATCTCCTGGGGTTCTTCTTTTCTATCGAATTTATTAAATTTCTCTTTAGTTATTATTTTGTCAATCTAGATTAGTTTCCAACTCTTAAAAACAACCAAGCCTTTTTTTAACTTTCCAAACAACTGTCTTTGGTCCCTGAGGATTCGAACCAACTCATCCTATTCTACGGAGCAGTAGTCGGTTAACTTTTATCTTTGATCACTTTGGTGGCAGGAGCACATTAAAATTTGGTATTGTTGTTGGGGACCTTGACACGATTGATTTAGGAACAAAAAAAAATTTCTAATTTTTTTTTGCTTTATATATTTAGTTGTTACTGTCCTTCATAACTGATTTATTGATTGATTTAGGAACCAAAAAAAATTCTAATTTTCTTTTATTTTATATATTTAGTTATTACTATCTTTCATAACTGATTTATTGATTTGATTTACTGTCTTAATTTCCTACCTTTAAAAGTAGATTTGATATTCTACTTAATTTAAATTTGTCTTTAGTTTTAGAATAATTTACTTCCTTTTAGTAGATTCTCTAGACCCTCTCTTTCTTTATCCTTAATCTAAATTTTTTTTTAGTTAAATTATTTTTTCAGACTTAATCACTTGAACTTATTTTGCAAAACCAAAAGACAAAACCCTAATCCTAAAATAATTGACATCACATAACATTTAACTAATATAGAGAAACTCATTAAATCTCACAAGCTTCAACCTATATTGGACATCTTTCTTATATTTGCATTGCATTTTACATAAACATCTTAAGGCAAAACCAATTAACAACATAAGGTGAAAAATTTAATCACCCTTTCTTGACCCACAAATCACTATCCTACATTTGCATTAACTTAAGCCTCAAAATTAAAATCAATTAGACGTCAATCTCAGGGATACTCGAGCTCATTAGGATAGAAAAATCCAAGAGTTGGATCGGATTCAAGTTGGTTAGCTTATCGATGTCTAAAAAAGTGGTTCAGAAACTACATTCCGAAGAAAGATGGTTCTTTAATTAGGTCCGTTGCGAAAGCACGGAGAGCGTCCCATCAATCTTATACTTAGTTGACCGATTCGATTAGTCAATTTTCAACTTGAAATACTCGAAGGCAACCTTGGCAGTTAGGAGCTATCTGGATTTAGGCTAATCCTAGTTAGGTTTATGTGTATAACTTATTTGTTTGCTAAAATTTAAATCTAATTAAAATACTCTACTCCTTCGTCTTTAGATTTAGGACTTTGTAGGACTCATCTTTAGAACCCTTACCTTTCTTTCTCTCTCCTTAAAAAATAAAATTATTACTTGAAAAAGGTCGAAATTTAGTCGACTTGTGAGAATTGAATCAAACCCCATTTCAAGTTAAGAAATTGTCAAGTCCAACATGGGTGAACCCAACCACAAACCCAAATACCTTAAAGACCTATGCTACACTGTGGGCTCAGCCCAACCATCCTGTATAAGACTCCCTGAGCTTACGATTGGTAATTTTGAAATTAAGCCTCAAATAATTAATATGCTCTCCAAATTCACCAGAATTGAGGATGCATACATTTTCATTAGAGAATTTGAGGAAGTTTGTGAAATCATGAGAATACACCAAATATTAGAAGATGCCATAAAACTTAGGTTGATCAGCATTACACTTAAGGACAATGCAAAGAAATGACTATACAGTCTACCCAACCAGTCAATCATGACATGGGAAGGCTTCGTAAAGATGTTTCTAAGAAAATTTTTTTCCCATCACAAGACAGCCAAGTTTTCTTCCCATCACAAGACAGCTAAGTTTAAAAACGAGATTAATCAATTCTACCAGTTAGGGGGAGAGTCTTTCTAGAAATACCTAGATCGATTTAAGAACCTCCTAAGTCAATATCCACATCACGGGAGAGATTTGGAGATTGTGTCAAATCATCTACGAAGGTCTAGACTCAAGTTCCAAAATAACGTTGGAATCAATGTGCCAGGACCAATTTGTTAGGAAACGTATCCTAAAGCCAATCGTTAGATGATTGTGCTCTTTGTAATTTATATATGAATTATAAATTAATAAAATTATTTGACATTATTCATCATAAGGTATACATCTTTCTTGATTGAACTCTAATATTGTGATAAAGTCTTTAGAACTATATGACAATCGATAAAAGAAGATTTATCGAATAGTTCTTAAAAATATTCGTGACCAAAGATACATCATTAAGGGACGATGACGTTTATCAAAAGTAAGTCATTGTGTGCCATATAGGTTGATTGTTCTCTTAATCAAGGAGTGTGGAGACACTGATATAATATACAGGTGAGATGTAGGAGCACATCATCACTGAATAAGTGATTCACCTATGAAGCACTCTACTGTCAAGAGTAGCTCACGAAGAATATGGACATAAGTGTCCTTCCGACCTGAGATCACTACGGTGACTTGCAAGCAACTCACTGTGCTTTAGTGCTGGACAACCTAATTTTAATTCAGTGAAGAAAGATTTCTGAACACAATCAAGTACTTGTGGTAGTCGGTGTATGGATCAAGATGGGATTGACCCTCCACATTTCAGGAGTTGATGCATCACTATATTTTAATTGAGTAAGATCTCGATCGGGATAATCTACATGATAGATCATAGAATTTGAAAAAGAATGAAATACAATATGGATGACTAATCCAGAATTGACAGATAAACCCTAGATCGTCATGAGCATTCAGGATCAAAGGGATGAATTATACGGTAATCATATTTTTAGGTTCTTGAGTATTTTCTTACAAACATTCGATCTATCCGGATGTCGAAAATTATTGCTAGATGGTAACTTCGATTAGTACAAAAAATAGTTTTCTATACTACCGGCTTAATGTTCGAACCTATGGAGTCACGTCAAAGTCAGGCAAAGTAGAAAAAAATTGACGTAAATCTATGTGTTCAATTTAGAAGAACGTGACTTGATTGAATAAATAAATTATTTTAATTGAGAATTAAGTTAAAGATTATACGAGATTAAACAGTTGACTATGTCTAGCTAGCACTGGATATGAGGTTCAGGTTTAATTTCAAAGATGATAATGATCTGATCAATGATCCAGGAGATTTACAAAAGATTGAATTTATGTCTTAATTAATTTTAGATTAGATCTGATTTAATTAAAGATTAATTGAATTAAAAATCTAAGTTAGACTTGGATCAGAATCCTAATTAGATTAAGATTGATAGGCTCTTCAAATCTGATTCGAATCGGATCTAAAACGAGTCAAATTTGAAGCCATTGGTTTAGAACCAAAGTCCCAAACACCCAGGACTCTCTCTCATGTTGTGGTCGATCAAGACAAGGAATAGCACAATTTTTTTTGCCCATATGTGCGCATGAAAGGAGTTCACGTGAAGGATGGTGCGCGCCCTCTCCTTTCTTCCAGGTTTACTCATATGCACGTGTGAAAGGAGTTCACGTGAAGGATGGTGCACATCCTCTTCTTTCTTCTGGGTTTCCTTATTTGATAAGGAATTTGTATCCTAATTAGTTAGGACTTCTGATTAGATGTTGGCATCTTATGTATTTAAGGCAGGACCACTAACTAACTAGTTAGGAGGAAATAATTTTTCTGACAAAATACCAAAACCAGTGGGAAGTTTATGCGACAAACAAAAGGTTGGGTGCTGATTTTTTTATGGCATCTTCCTTACCTTGGCGTGGTTCCTTAGGGGTCCTAGTTCTTGGCATGAAGAACCCCTCCAAGGCCTTGGAGATAAAATCTCTTTCCTCCTCTCACTTCTCTTCTAAAGATTAATGCAAAGGGCTTCATCCCTCTTCCCTATGGAGCCTGACGTGCACGCGAAGTAGAGGATCTGTGCATTTAGACTTCACAAGGCATCAAATTCAAGTTTTTTAGATATTTTGATCCACATTTTGCTGTGAACAAGATAATCCATAATTATTATGTAATCCTTAGAATAGAAAATTTTTTCAGATACATTTTGACGATCCAATCAGATCGGATAATTTTACCTTCAACTGGTATCAAAGCCAGGTTGATATATAAATGCATAGATTAATTTTTTGGCATGTATATATATATGATATATAATCAGATTTTATGATAGATTATAAATCTGATTTAGACCTGTTAATATAAATTCTAATCTAATTTGACCATATTTCAAGAACCAAATCAATGGTTGATTGAAGTTTGTTATAATAGAATTTTCTTGATGTAGATTTTACTGAAATAACAACTCAATTAAAATTATTTAATTAATTTAATAAATTTTATGTGGTTGTTTGGATTGAAAGTTAGACTTAATCAAGATCTGAATTGAATCTGTTTTGACAGATTTTCAGATCTGATTTTAAGCAAAATTCTACACAACATCAAATCAGGTCTAACCAAATTTATTTTTATGCGTTCATGTATATATTTGAATTATTTTTTTATATGATTTCAGATTTGTATTGAATGTTTTATATGCTGTATAAATTTAATTTCAAATCTGAAATATGTATATGATACATTGATCTAATTAGATTATATACAAAATATGAATGATATGATCATGTTCATAAGTGGATGCCTGAATTTTTCTGCATATCGCACATTTAGATTGTTAGACAATATACATGTAGATGAAATTAATTTAAAATTAGATTTCTAATCTTAGTAGCCCAGTACTCAAATTGAGATGATCACTAGACCATCTGATTATAAGAGGAAGTAAGGATTGAGTCCCTCTCTTACCCATTCGATGGATTCTCTTGTGACGTGTAAGGATACCACTGTGATTAAGTCTCATAAAGAAGAGCAGCAAAAAAATTTTAAATTATTTGATCATGAATATATTTAGATTAGATCTAAAGTGATTTATGATTAATTATAATTTAATAAATAAATTCAAATATGAAAATTATTTTAAGATCTAAATTGTAAGTTGCATCTGATGTAATCGGTAGTGATCTAAAAGTGATCATGATATATGTGATGTATATATGATATTTAGATCAGATTTATGCATGTTTAATTGTTAAATATAGATCTAAAAATTAGATTTTAGGATCTGAAAATTGTATGACATATGATGTATGCTATACTTGAAACCCTAATAGAATAGTTCTTCAAACTGAAATATATATTTCACATACTTAATTTGAAATTAAGTGATTTAAATTTGAGAATTGAAGATCTTAAGACACCTCATAAATCAATGGACAATAGGTTAGCATGAATCAAATCTTCTAATTGGGTTAGACCTAAGGTTAGAAATAAATATGGACTAATTAGAGAAATTGATTAAATCTAATCAAGAGTTGAATTAGATTAGGTCAGAATTTTTTTAGATCAACCTCTATAGTTGTAGATTGATCAAGTTCATATTTTTTGACCATACCAAATAGAACAGATCATGGCTCAATGATTTAATCCGAATCTTTTGGTTGACTAAATCAAAACTAATCGATCAATTAGTGTCTAAGATAAGTTTGACAATATTGCTTGACAATATGACCGATGGTTTTTAATTGGCAGTCTGCTTACTTGATCATTTCAATGGTGTCTAAAGCAAGCCAAGGTAGATTCTCCCATCAAACTCACTCACTTGGCCAATTTGATAGATTAAATTTTGATTAGGTCACTAATTGATTCGAGTTGACCCATGCCATTAAGGTAATTAGTATGACTGATTTCGATGTCTCTTGATCAGGCTTGTCTCTAGTCCAATTCAATGACTCGATGAAGTCAGTGGATGACTTTTGACTGCTGGTTGATCTTTCCTCTCATTATCAAATCGTTAAATTAGTTTGAGTGATTTAGGTCCCCTTGGACCAGCTTATCTTTAGTCCTCTTCATGACCTAATGAAGTCAGTGGAAGGATTTAGACTCGTCAGTCCAATGGACCTGCTTGTCTAGTCCTTTTCGTGACTTAGTAAAGTCAGTGGAGGATTTAAGACTCGCTGGTCAATTGCTTATCAAATCATTAATCAAATTTTTTAAATTATTAGATCCGTAAAATGAGCTAGTTATGGAGATAACTAGATTATATACTCCCATTAAGATGGATGATAATGGGTCCAATAGTCTAGGTAAACATTGCAGACCCATAAGCCTGGTGTTTATTTGGATATTAAAATTATCATTCATTATATGATAACTCAG